>JAULLG010397991.1:0-11518 GCA_035668355.1 Sarracenia leucophylla
AGGTAAGTAGTAACAATGAGATAACGGTGAGGAACCCTCGAACCCAACATCAGAAACCAACCCAGACCCGTGGTCAGCAACCCAAAAACCATTACCGAGATAACAGTTTGACACTTAGAGGCAAAGGTATCCCTCTACTAACAGATCATCCAAAACCCGAATATCGAACACCATGATAAAGATAAAATATCATAACAACAGGATATACATAACAGTACTATCCTAGCTCACATATAGACATGATATGTGCAACGTGAATATCATAATCAGCTCGTAAGCTATATAGAAAACATACGTCAAAAAGTAAATCTTTCCCTCATAAGGAATATAGGCTATGTCCCATTTCATAGCTTATAAATATTATAACTTACTCAAAATATGTGGATTTCACAATATAACCCACGTAAACAGCAAATGTAATGTAATAACCGCATCAGGTCTCACCCAAACGGGCTCCTCTAAAATAATATCATCTCACACCCTTATACATAGGGCAGGTCACCCTTAAAAACCTAGGGTAGGGCAACCTAAAAACCCGTCAAGACATCTCCTGGGGAACAAGCATGAAAGCCAACCTCATCAACCACGCCTATAGCAAGTGCCATACTTGCTATAACACCGCAAAGATGGATAACAGGCATGAAAGCCAATAAACATCAACCACGTCTATACCAAGTCCAATGGTTACCTTCTTGCGATTTGCCAGCAGGCCCGAGGGTAACCATACTTGCGATAGCCCCGTGAAGATGGACAACAGGCATGGAAGCCAAACAACGTCGATAGTCACCCGCCCGATAAGATAGTTCGGGTCTACAACAGGCATGTAAGCCATCCGTGTCACCTAGACATGCAATGATATATAACAAATAATATATCAAATCCTACATAACCGATAATGTAGCAACCATCACCCGAGGATATATAACATGTAATACACCATCTCCCTACAGAACAGGTAAAGGTAACAACAACCATCAACTGAGGATATATATAACAGGCAATATATCAACTCCCTATTCGAAAGATAGTCTGCACTAGAGTATCATGAATAGCATCACCAGATAGATTACAATGACATGCAAATATATCTGTCAAAACCAAACTCTACAGAGTAGGCAGATCTCACATCCACTCAACATGATAAACACAGATTTCACCCTTTATACAAGGAACAACCCAAAGTGGGCACGTAACCTAACCTGCTAACCCTAGTACAAACGATGATATCAAACCATATCATAGAAACATCAATCGAGAAACCATAAAGGAATATACACAAACCTGGGATAACGAGTGTTAACCTGAAACATGCTACTACGCAAGCAAGCAGATAATGATCTACTATGCAA
The DNA here is from genome assembly GCA_035668355.1 of Sarracenia leucophylla. Lineage (NCBI taxonomy): Eukaryota > Viridiplantae > Streptophyta > Magnoliopsida > Ericales > Sarraceniaceae > Sarracenia > Sarracenia leucophylla. The sequence continues at coordinate 1,350 of JAULLG010397991.1, forward strand.
CAGACATAACCACCGAAAAGGTTAATCACTCGACCAAGCACTTACCAACACAACGATTGTGATTATCGCCCGAGCAAACAAGCACAGTAATAATCACCGCAAATTATACAAGTAAACACCGGTTAAGCAAAAACCAAACATACAACCGAACAACCCAGCCAACTACCCAGAAGCAGTGGCCCGACAAACCACCAACGGGGGATTTCACGAACTACCCAAAGGCAAAGGCTTATTAACCCAAGCTAAAGAGCACAAGCTCCCAAAACTTCGAATTCATTCCAAGTAATAATTTTAATTAAAAACTGAAAAGGTTTGACTTTTTAAAAAATGTGCTATGACTTTGCACCCATCCAGTCAATCAGGACTTGCCCAAAAAGAATCTCTGTTGAACTACAAGGTCCAAACCTCACCACTTTTACAAAAGTGAAACCGTTTCAGAGAAATCCACTCCAAAACCCATTTTTGCCCAAAACCCCAAACTAGGAAACCACCCAATTTGTACATGATTTTAGCTACGGCTAACAAATCAATAATCCGAAAACACGGATAAAAAATAATCTATTCATAGAGTAAGGAAAACTAACTTGTCTTACCTTCCATCAATTTTAATCCTAATAAAGTATAAAACTGCTAGATATCGTAAATAACACATTTTAAGCATACGTAGCCTAAAACCAAATCTGAAAAGAAAGATATCTCCGTAACATGCTTACAACCAAGAAAAGCTAAAAAGTTTCCAAGAAAACCCGGGTCTGAAGCCCGAAAAATGTAGATCTGGCATATAAAGCTCACTTTAAACATAAAAATACGAAAATACCCTTACATATAATAAGTAAAGTTCAAGAATAGGTTGATTCCTACCTCCTAATACGATCCAAACCAGAAAATACCAAAACATGGCAAGCCAAAAACGTCAAAATCGAGTTTCAGCCCGGTGAACGAGTATCGCTCGACTCCCTGATCCACCGTGCACCTTCAGAATCCAACCACGAACACCTAAAATCAAGAAAAGCCAACCTCCAGTCCTCAGATCTGGTTTTAGAGAGAAGGAGAAGAGAAAAAGCTTAAGAAAATATCTAAAAGGCCAAACAAGCTGTCACCCTTATAAGCTCTACCGACATAGTCCGCTTGAGCGGACTAACCAGCGCTCGAGCGCACCCAACAATTATGCACATATCAGAAACTTAATAATCGAGACCCGTTTCCAACCTGAACCTCCTCAAACTTGGCCCAACGCTTAAGAAAAATATACCGAAGCCTCCAAAACAAACAGCGTGATCATCGGACCTCGAATCACTAATAAAATTTAATTCTCTCAAAACATTTAACTAGTTTCTCAAAAAACCAAACAAACGCCGGTTTAGAATTAAAACTTAAAACCCGAAAGGGTCCATGATCTCCCGGTATAAGGCTTACCAAAGTGTGCCAAAACACGACACACATACAATCTAGATTCAGGCCCTTAAAACATCTACCACTAAAAAGGATTTCATCCCCGAAATCACACAAGCCCTAGGTAGAAAACAACTAAGGTTTCTAACCCAAACGTCACGCACCTCCTGTGATAACACTGAACGCATGCATATACATATACCGAAAACTATGAGGCTAAAGGATAAGAAACGATCCGCGATTCGTAACTATCATCCTCTCCAGATCCATCATAAAACCACTACGACGCCAATGGGTATTTGCATATATAAACACACACACACACACACACACACACACACACACACACACACTCTCTCTCTCTCTCTCTCTCTCTCTCTCTCTCTCTTAGAAATCCATCCCTAACCCAACGCCAAAGCAATAAACGGACAATAAACAGGTGTGATACCCCGGTGCCTATGAAAACTATGGCCCACATACAACATACTAGAAGCATATATCTCCCAGCTAATGAACTAGCATGTGACTCCGTAACTCCCGGTGCATAGCTACGTGCATTCGCTCTCTGGTGGTAGTCCCTACTTATGTGACCTACCCGTCCACAGACATAATAAACAATAGGAGTCCTCTTTTGAGTCTGAGTCTGAATCCGCTACTGATCTCGTGCCCGCTGTGGAAAATCTAGCTTAAGATGTCCCATCTGCTCACATCGGTAACACGCCCCTGGCTAGAAACCCGAACGTCCCGTAAGAACCGCTGATGATCTGGCACCAGGTGCAGGTCTCGAACCCCAAATCCTTGCCCTCTTCTGAGCTTGTTCGCCCAACCGTGAACCTGAACTCCCTCACTGTGCCTCTAACTCTCTAGCTCCACATGCCTCTACTGACAAGTCCTCATCCCGAACCGCTGTCTCCACCAGCCTTCTCATTGTCTCCACCATCGTCTACATGACAATTATAGTCTGCTGCAACACGTCTATATTCCTCATACGATCCTGATCAACATGAGTCACACCCCCGTCAGCATCGTGCTCATCCATCCCAGCTCTACCACGCGGAGATACAATAGCTCTATACGGAAGCTAAGAGGAGATATAAAAGCATGCTAAACCTGATAACAGGTGAAAACAAAACAAGTAACACCTACCAGGATAGAACTCTTGGAGTGATAAGTCAATCCGATTAACTTGTTTGGTTCTCCCATTAGAAAAAACGTTAGTCAAATGCTCTCCTAACTAGAACTCCAAACCTATATAACGGATGTTGTAGGCAAGACAAGTCATCTTCCAGTCTTCCCCCCATGCTCAAATAACACATAGCATGCACAAGTTCAACATACAAGCATTCTGAACATAAATGTAACATGCAACAACACTCTCGAAGGGACTAACTACTCCCACAGCTCCTTAGATATTCAAACCTAGAGCTCTATTACTAAGTTGTAATGCCTCAAAACCTGGTGCACTAGAAACTAACCGCGACCCAAATCGAAAGCCAAAACAAAGCATAAACGGAAACTAGCCAATTAAAACTTAAGAAAAGCCTTTAAGTTTTAAACTATTTCCAACGCAAACAATGCCTTGGCGAACAAACCTTTTTTTTATCGAAAATAGTATAAATACTAAGAAAATTTTTTTTCCTAAAACCTACCATTGAACCCCCAAGGTTTACAAAAAAATTGGAACTATTTTCGGACTGCTCAGAAAATAGGAGACCGCTCGAGCGCTCCAAGGGTCCGCTCGAGCACACACATGACAGAAGGTTTTCCAAGGAAAATCTGGTTGCAAATTTTTTTTATTATTAGAAAAACCATGTTTTCTTAATCCAAAGAAAACCAAACAAACATGCATCTCTACCAAGCGTAAACCCAACCAAACGAAACCCAAATCACCCACCCGACACATCGGCCTCACCACAAGTAATAAATGAACATGATAAAACAGATAAATAAATAAACCAAGGCCCCAGTCCCTAGAAACAAACAGCGTCTAAACACAAGGTACAACTGTAAAAAATCAAAATCAAGGAATAAATAGTTTGCCAACTAAACAAAAGCTATATAAAAGCTGATAAAACGATAAAGTTCTTTCAAGAGCTTCCCTCCTCATCCAACTACGTCCCTGCTGCAATCACCTACGTTATCAGAGACAACGTGAGCCACAATCTCGAAGGAAACAAACTACTAGTGAACTAAACATGTTTTATGAGGATGGCATGCGATATGAACATACCGTTTAACCGAAACACGTAAAGATACGGTTATCGCATCATCATAATTACAGAAAAGCAATATAAAACATAGACCAGATACCTTATACTGCAAGTATAAGCAACTAACCCAAGTCTAAGTGATTGGTCCAAACATAAATAGTTTACAGGATATTCTAATACTGAATATCAAACAAGCAACATCTATGCTTAACTATATACATAAGCAAGATATAAACAGTTTATACAACACATATAAATAACAGATCCAAGCCCACCGCTTACACATCAAACTAGGCATCAAAAACATAAGCATAAGCAACCCTATGATATGCATACATGATATCAAACACCAACCACTAGATATACATAATAATATAATCCTATAAACACCGTAAACTCCCACCGGATACGAGAACCAAAAACATGATAATCACCATCAAAATCATAAGAACATAACAGGATATGTTATATCCAACCAACCGAATACCCTACCCAGATATCGATACATATAGCACAACCATATCTAACCGGAAGATATAGACTGCATGCATAAGAGCAGTAACAACAAGACAAGGGTGAGAAACCCTCAAACCCAACATCAAAAACCAACCCAGACTCGCGGTCTGCAACCCACAAATCATTATCGAGATAACGGTTTGACACTTAGAGGCAAAGGTGTCCCTCTACTAATAGATTATCCCTAACTCGGATATCCAACCCACCATACAGAGGTGATAAGTGTAACATAGACACTACAATCAGTTAATCAACTAAACAAGAATACCAACTGAAAATACATTATTCCTCATAACGAATATAGGCTATGTCCCATACCATAGCTTTTAAACATTATAACTCACTCGAAAATATGTAGTATACACAATATATCCCACATAAACAGCAACTGTAAAACAGTCTAATACACTGAGCTCACCCAAACGGGATCCACCCTAAACATCAGGATATACCCTCATCTCAGGACATACCCTCCTGACTTTGGGATGTCCGTTCTCGAATCTGGCATGAAAGCCACTCAACGTCGGAAGTCACCCACCCGATAAGATAATTCGGGTCTACAACATGCATGTAAGCCACTCAACGTCGAGAGTCACCCTCTCAATAAGATAATTCGTCTCTACAACATGCATGTAAGCCACTCAACGTTGGGAGTCACCCACCCGATAAGATAATTCGGGTCTATAACAGGTATGTAAGCCACTCATGTCACCTAGACATGCAGTGATATATAACAAGTAATATATTTCAAATCCTACATAACCGATAATGCAACAACCATCACCCAAGGATATATAACATGTAATACATCATCTCCCTACATAACAGGTAAATGTAGCAACAACCATCAACTGAGGATATATATAACAGACAATATATATATATATATATATATATATATATATATCAACTCCCTATTTGACAGATAGTCTGCACTAGAGTATCATGAATAGCATCACCAGATAGATTACAATTACATGAAAATATATCTATCAAAACAAAACTCTACAGAGTAGATGGGTCCCACATCCACTCAACATGATAAACACTGATATCACCCTTTATACAAGAAACAACCCAAAGTGGGCACATAACCCAACCTGTTAACCCAAGCACAACTGATGATATCAAACCATATCATAGAAACATCAACTGAAAAACCATAGCGGAATCTACACAAACCTAGGATAACGAGTATCAATCAGAAACATGCTACTTCGCAAGCAAGCAGATAAGGATATACTATCCAACAGGCATAACCAACAAAAAGGTTAATCACTCAACCAAGCACTTACTAGCACAACTACTGTGATTATCACCCGAGCAAACAAGCATAGTAATGATCACCGCCAATTATACAAGTAAACACCGGTTAAGCGGAAATCAAACATACAACCGTACATCCCAGCAAACTACCCAGACGTAGTGGCCCGACAAACCACCAATAGGGGATTTCATCAACTACCCGAAGGCAAAAGCTTATCAACCCAAGGTAAAGGGCACAACCTCCCAAAACTCCGAATTAATGCCGAGTCCTAAGTTTAATTTAAAACCGAAAAGGTTTGACTTTTAAAATAATAATTATGACATTGCACCCATCCAGTCAATCAGAAATTTCCTAAAAAGAATCTATTTTGTACCACAAGGTCCAAATCTCACCACTTTTACAAAAGTGAAACTGTTTTAGAGAAAGCCACTCCAAAACCCGTTTTTACCCAAAACCCAAACTAAGAAACAACCCCGTTTGTACATGATTTTAGCTATAGCTAACATATCAATAATCCAAAAACATGGATAAAGCACAATCTATTCATAGATAAAGAAAAACTAACTTGTTTTACCTTCCGTCAATTTTAAGTCAGATAAAGTATAAAATTGCTAAATATCGCAAATAATACATTTTAAGCATACACAGCCTAAAATCAAATCTAAAAAGAGAGATATCTCCCTAACATGCTCATAACCAAGGAATGCTAAAAAGTTTCCAAGAAAACCCAGGTTCGGAACCCGAAAAATGTTGATCTGGCATATAAAGCCCACTTTAAGTATAAAAATGCAAAAATACCCTTACCTATAGTAAGAAAAGTTCAAGAGTAGATCGACTCCTACCTCCCAAGATGATCCAAACCAGAAAATACCAAAATGAGGCTAGCTAAAAACATCATAATCGAATTCCGGTTCGGTGAACGCATAGCCTTCGAATCCCCGATCCACCATGCAGCTTCAAAATCCAAGCACGAACACCCAAAACTAAGAAAAGCCAACCTCCAGGCCTTAGATCTGGTTCTAGAGAGAAGGAGGAGAGAAAAAGCTTAAGAAAATATCTAAAAATCCAAAAAGCCAGCCTTATAAGCTCTACCGACATAGTCCGCTCGAGCGGACTAACCATCGCTCGAGCGCACCCAACTCTTATATACAGATTAGAAACTTAAAATCCGAGACCCATTCCCAACCCAAACATCCTCAAACTTGACCCAACACTTAAAATAATATACCAAAGCCTCCCAAAGAAACGGCGTGATCATCGGATCTCGAATCGCTAATAAACTTTAATTCTTTCAAAACTTTTAACCAGTTTCTCAGAAAAACCAAACGAACGCCACTTTAGAATTAAAGCTTAAAACCCAAAACGGTTTATGATCTCCAGGTTTAAGGCTTCCCAAAGTGTGTCGAAACATGACACACGTGCAATTTAAGTTCAGGCCCTTACAATATTATTCTTAATAGTGGTCTGGGTCCCCAGATCCTATAGGAATATTATTTTGAGTCAGTACAAGTAATTTTAGGTATATAGAAAACTTATATTTTGTTTCATTTTTAAGATTCAGTAATGGCTCGTTCAAGAAGGATTGTTAGATCTATCTTTGGGACTAGAGGGGATGAGGAGCCTATCGCTCCAGTTACCACAGAAACACCCGTTGCCCCAGCCGCTCCTGTTGCCCCATCAGCGCCTGGTAGGTGGTCTGTTCGCTTAGTCGTTAATCGCGTGAATGCTACTGTTTATTTTATTTATTGTACCAAGATTCACTACTAACTAAGTAGAAAATAGCAAGTCCAGGGTCAATACCACAGGAAAATTGAGTTATTTTTGTTAAAGAAATATTTAAACTATTTAATTTAAGAAGGGAGTAATTCTTGAATTTGTTTGAAAATAGTTTTTAGCAATAAAAAGAAAATAAACAATTAAAGAGTAATTTAGATAATTAATGAGATAGGTCTCACCTCAAGGTTAGAATCCACCGTCACTTGATAATTTAGTTTCGATATAATCCCTATTTTATCTAGCTTTGAATCAGATTAGATCCTATCGTGACAAGACCGATATGGATATCCAAGAAATATAGATTTTAATTTCAATAAGGCATACCCTATCCGGAACATAGCGTATCTCAAGTTCTACTCTAAAAATCCCGAATCACAAATACGGCATAATCTATCCAAGGTTATAGCATGACCCATCCGGAGCACAGCCCATCTTATCCATGGCATAGGCTATCTCAAATTTGCATATTCGAATAGTTAAAACAATCATACAACACTCATTTAATGCAATCGCAGAAAGATTAAATGAGAATTTAATTAATTAAAAAATAATATTATTGCATAACAATCCGATTACAAAGTATAAATAAAATACAGAATTAATCTACTCCTATGTTACCAAGTTAGGGCTTCATCATCACCCAAGGTGAAAGAAGGGACTTAGCCACTCATGGTTGGGCAGAGCTCCATCGTCAAGTTGATGTTGATCGTCATCGGCAGCTCCTCGGTGAGGTTCGGACCTTCCAGAGGTGACTTGGCCCGAGTGGCCGAAATTACTAACTACTAAACTACTAAAGAAGATGATCCAATAGTGAATGATTGAATATATAAAAACTGTTACAAAGGGTCCTATTTATAGTGTTCAAATTCTCAAAATTAGCAACTTCTAACACAGGGCGTCCGGACAGTGAGCGTATGACGTCTGGACAGGATTGTGTGGTGAACATGTCAGTTTCCTATTTCGGAGCGTCGGGACGGTCGGCGACTAGCATCAGGATGGAACTTTCTTAGGCATCACGGTGGATAGCGTCGGGACGGTTGGTTGTATGGCGTCCGGATGGTGGTAGCGTTAGGATGGTGAATGAGTATCGTCCGGACGGTTGAAGCATCGGGACGGTGGATGAAGAGCGTCCGGACAGAAATTGTAGGTTCTGTTGGTCTTCATTTTGTTGTGTTGATTTTGTTGCTAAAGTGGCTTTTTTGTGGCTGTTTTGCGTCACACCTCCAATTCCTATTTTACAAACAAAAACACTACAAAAACATATATTAGATAACAAAAAGGGACAAACTCAGTGTAAATTAATGGGTCTAAATCGTCACTTTTGAGTGCCGATCAATACACCATATATATGTTTATCATAGGTACATCGGTGAGGTTTTTTGTCTCTATCTTGACAATTTTTAGAGGACATGTCGAGGGTTTTGTGTTGGGTGTCTGAGGATCAGGGAAGGATCCTTAGCCTTTGGCACAGGTAGTGAGTTGCAGCTGTTGGGATGACTTGCGTGGTGACACGTTGTAGCCGTTGTGGCATAGTTTGCCTAGGTTAAGAGCTATCAATTGAGTACTTGTATCGTACCTTTTTAGGACTCTATGCAGTAGATCGTGTTGGGTTACCGATGTGTTGGACTGTTATATGGGAGCTTGCACTGTTAGGGTTGGAGTTGGTCAAAGAAGTCATCAAGGAGAGAATGATTATTCGACAGAGTTTGATTTTGGTGAAGGATCGTCAGAGAGGTTATGTGGATATGAGATGACAACTGTTAAGAGTTTTGAGATAGAAGACTACGTCTTCCTGTGGCCTCTTTGTGGAAAGTTTGATGAACTTCGGTGAGAAATCGTTATCGAGCCCCCCTTGATTGAGGAAAGAGTTAGGATAGTAGCGTTTATCGGGTTTTTATGCCTTTATAGTCATTAGTACACGAAGTCTTTCACATTTCCATGCCTTAGAACTATGGATCAGGACCGTCACATGTTCGATTAGTCATATTTGAGGATGGAGGAGGTTGTCACGTGTGAGGAGCGACCAATATGGATTCTAGACACGAGGGAGCAGTTGTTACGGGGTAAAACTTTGTTGTATGTTAAAGTAGTGTGGCAGCACCTGTAATGTCCTGACCATTTTTTTTAAATTAATTGTTTTAATTAATAAAATGGTTCGAAGAGAAGTCAATTAAAATTCAAATGTAGCAAGCTAGAGGGAAATTGGTTAAGTGTGGAGTAAGAGAAGTTTTGTGTTAAAATTATGGAATGAGGGGTGGTAATTTTAATTACACAAAGGAGGGAAGGGGTCAATTTTATAATTAAGAAAAAGGGAGGATTAGGTGATGCAAACCCTAGGAAATTAAACTAATTAAGTAGGGTTAAGCACACTAGAGGGAGGGACGGCTGAAATCTAGTCGGCTTTCTCCCCCCTCTCTTCTTCTTCTTCTCCCAAAAATTGAAGGAAAATCAAGGTGAGGTTGGAGGTATTTTGCAATACATGTGTTAGAGGCCAAGAGAAGATCGAGAAGGAACACACAATCCCTCTTTTTCTGAATCTTTGGAGGAGGTCCAGCCATATTTCGGCTGATTAAGAGGTAAGTTGGGGGTTTATTTTGTGAAGTTTGGGTTTTGAGGGAAAAACCTTAAGAACATGCACAAATCTTTGAATGTAGTTAACTCATAACTCAAATCCTGTATATTTCAGACCTTTGGCTGCAATAAGGGACGTCTGGACTTCAGTATTTGCAACCAAAATCGTCGTTCCGAGGTAGGTTTTATGAGTGGTTCAAGTAGAAGGAAGAACTTGAGAAGTATTTGAAGGTTTTGATGAATAGAAGTAAATTTTTTTCCATGTTTAATGTTCATGTTTGAAGTTCTATATGATTTCATGCTTTTTCATGATATTCTAGCAAGTTTTAATGAAGTTTAGAAGTTTAGAAGTTCGTATATGTGGTTTAGAAACAAGAAATTAAGGAAATCAAAATTGGATTTTCGTTTTCACGAAGAACAGGTACTCATACCGGTCG
>JAULLG010399090.1:0-11515 GCA_035668355.1 Sarracenia leucophylla
GCTAGAATTATTTATGCCCCTCTTCAGCTCAAGACATATGTACATAGATTTTACTAAGAAGACGCCATCTTGCTCTCCCTTACATCTAGGCCAACCCATTCTATTCTGATTGGGGGTGGTCCTGGTAAGGGATTCTAGCATTTCATTTAACATGATCATCTCCAAATTAATATGAATCCTTCTAAACTCGAGATCCCAGGGGGGATTATAGTGGGATTCCACATACAGCTCCGACACAATAGTACCTTTTTGAGTTGAAAGTATATATAGCATGGGGAATCACCGTGACATGTGATTCTCCCCTACTTCAAGAGTATCGTTTGATGGAAATGAAGCAGAAATCAACATCTTGGGAAGACTGATCGATCGTTGAGTGGTTGCACTTGCACAAAAATCACAAGGTCTTTTGGACCGATCGATGATCGATCGATCGGTGTAGAGGTTGTTTTTTAAATGACACGTAAGGTTTATGCCGTCGGTGTGCTTGGAGTCCTTTTATGCATATTTTTCTTTCATCTGAATCTTTAGAACACTTGTAATCTGTTCTATAATGAATATGGTGGAACTATACGCCTATGGACATAAGCCCTCATTGTTGAACCACAAAAATTGTGTCAACTTCTCGTGTGTGTGATTGTTTTGATTTTTGTTCTATCGTTCAACATTATTTCTCGCTTATGACTTGCTCATTTGGATTCATTCATAAGCCCTAGGCGAGGATTAGTGTCGTGTGATTGATCATTGTTACCTTGTATCCCCCAATAACTGGTATCAAAGCAAGGTTTGGTGATTATGAAATCGACATGGCAATCAAATAAAAGTACACGATCAAGGACTTTAATGGATCTAACCTTTCCCTCTAGAGGATGAAAACGAGGATATTTCGTTCTTGAAGGACTTGCATCTCCCATTGTAAGGGGGAAAGCCAGAGAAGATCACATCAGCCAAGTGGGAGTAATTTTATGGAAAGGCCCTCATATGCGTATGGTTGATTCTCTAAGCGTCAATGATTTTTAATTTCTCAATGGAGCAGACTACGGTAGGATTTTTAACAGCATTAGAAAAAACGTATGATTAACCACCTGAGGTAAATAAGGTATATTTGTTGAAACATGTATTTTCACCTGAAGATGACGGATGATACCACCATCACCAAACATCTTAGAAAATTTAATTCAACTCTCAATCAGTTGCGGTCAATTGGAATTAAATTCAAGAATGAAATTCGGGCCTTATCCTTGTTATCTAATATACTAGAAAGATCTGGTGGATCGGTTATTGTAGTGGCCTCGGGAATGGCCAAGTTGAGGCTAAAAGATGTTACTGTTATTGTTTTTGGAGAGGAGTCAGGTCGAAAAACAATGGGTGAACGGTCGATGTCAGGGCCAGTACCGATGGAAGTGAAGAAAGTATAAAAGGAAGAGTCAAAATAAGAAAGATTGAGGCATATCAAAGTCGAGAGGCAAGTCAAAGACTCGTGATAATTCTAGTGGGTGCTGGAATTGCTGTCAGAATGGCCATCTGAAGAAAGACTGTAAGGTTCCATGGAAAAAATGTGATGGGACGAGTCAATGAGGTAAGACTACTGATTACTGATGGAGAGAATACCGATGTCATTCTCTGCATAGATGTACCTCATAGGTATGTGATAAGGAAATTTGGAAAAAAATCTATTTGGGCAATGACGAGGGTTGCAGAATTGTCGGCAAGGAGGAAGTTTATATTCATTGATGTCAGACACGTGCCTAGTTTGACATGGAATTTGATTTTTTTTGGACTTTGCCAAAAATTGGAATTGTGACATCATTCATACTAGATAGCTTGAAGATGAGTAAGGGATCATTAATTTTGGCCCGTGGGAAGAAGAAAGGCACATTGTATGTGTCATCGGGTTCTTATAACAGGATTTTAGTTGTGGCATCAATGGGAGGTGCCGAAACTTAACACAAACGTCTTGGTCACATGTGTCAAATAAAAGGATGAGGGTTATGGTGCAGAAAGGGAAGGTACTGAGTGTTGAGTCAGTAGACTTAGACTTCTGTAAGGATTAAGTTCTCAGGAAGTAGAACTATAATGACCTGGAGTCATTTCTTCATTATTTAAATTTATTTCATATCAAGGGTCAATGCTCTTGGCGAGTTTGGATGAACCTAGGTGGTATGGTTATGTTGTATATCAGTTGCTAAGAGTATGTTTAGGTGGAGCCTGGAGTCATAAAAGTTGATTAATTCTAAATTTTTTCTGGACAGCAATTCTCCAGCGGTCTCTCCAGCTCTCGAGTGTTGGTGTCAGGACAACAGCTTTATATCGCATTTTAAGCTTTTTCTTTTCATTTCAAACCCCACTTAATCCTCGTACCAAACCTAGGGTTTACCATGGTAGGATTTTGGAGCTTGATGGAAGGCTTCAGAGCTCGATTTTTTGGCTTCCTCAATCAGTGTGATGCAGATGAGAGAGATCTATATATTTTGAATGTCTTTCACCATAGAGTCCGCTTTAACTGCATGTTTGGGCTTGGTTCGCACTCGATCCTTGTGATTGGAAACTACACGAGGTATGATCTATGACTAACTATGGTTAACTTGTGTTGTATGTGATAAATTTGGGTTAAGGTTTAACAAATCCAGGTTTGAGGTAATAATTAGAGCCCTATTTTGAATTTTGATGTTCCATGGTATATGTGGATGAATGTGTGTTGAGTTAACATATTTGGAGGCATGTATCTTCTTTAATTTGATTAAAATCAAGAAAACGTTTTAACTTGGGTTTAGGGTTTGAAGATATTAGTGATTTAGGTGAAATTATGAAAATTTGGGGATTTTGGAGTTATTAAGCTCAAATTCATGAAATTGAATTGATTTATATGAAAATGATTGTTGTGGTAATCTTTTCATGTATATATTGATAATTGTGGTTAAATGTTGAGATTATAGAAGTATATGATTTGGAAAAAGTTTGGTGAGATTCCTAGTGTATGTGTTGTAATGTAGTGGTTAAACCTTATGTTTTCTTGTTTAAAGATATGCGGTGGTTTGGCCTATGGAGTGGCTTTGGTTGAGCTGTGTGATTGGTATGGTGAGACTTGTTGAGGGTGTTATGTGTGATGGATGTCGTGTTATTGTTAGGGTTGTTCGTGCCATTGATTCAATTATGAGTACTTTTAAGTTAGATTGAATATCCATGGGAGTGTGGCGTGATGTGAGTTAAGAATCCCATGTGAAAGGTGGGCCAAACTTGTAAGTTTTGCAGTTGTTGGGTTGTGTTTCGATGAAGGATTTGGGATATCCTTAGAGCGTTTGATTTCATGTGAGGATATCGAGTATTTCCGGATTCGTTTAGGCTTCTTGATAAAAAGGTTAATTGTAAAATCCTTAACTTTTCCAAAGATGTTATTTTATGAGTTTCAAGTGATTTGAAGGTCCGTTATAGCATATTTCAAGGTTCAACAACATAACTTCATATATGGCATCAAAGGACCAAAAATAGTTCCTTTAGGCCATGACCAATCCAACACTTAGAAAATTTTCTAGGTTTAAAAAAGACACCCCTCGAGTGGGTGACTGCTTGAGCAGTCCCCCTTGTCACTTAAGCGGTCCTTCAAAAAAAATAGAATTTTGAAATTTATTTTTTAAGTTGGGTTTTGATGGTTGGTTCTGGACATCCCTTTTTACATCTTAAAACCAGATTTTTGACATGTCTTGGATTTAAAATGGGTGTTTTAATTAAATCTTTTACTACGTTTGAATACTAAGGTTTTGGTTTGGTTTTTGAATTCATTTCATTCAAGTGGTTTTTCTTCATCTTCTTACATTAATATCCGAGACTACGAGGTTATACATGGTCGTGAGGGTTGAGCGTCTTGGGTGAGTTTCTATTAGGCAACATCGGTGATGTTGAAGAATCAGAAAACATGAGGACTCTTGTGACGGCTCAAATTTCAGGAACATCAAGAGCGATGTATAACTAAATAAAGAATTAAACAATGACAATAATAAGAGAATTTCATCCATACGTAGCATAAAATACCTAAGTCACAATCATAAATTAAGAAACGTAATATTATAGACTCGGAAGAAAAAAAAAACAACAAAACATAAGTTCCAGGCATAAGACAATAAATAAACTGAAATCCGATGGAGGTCTCATCTCAAAATCTCTAAAGGAGAAGACTTAGGCTCATGGGAGCCACAACTCCTCAGTGGGTATGTCATAACCAAAATCAGCAAGTCCATCGTCAGCTATACCTGGCATTGTAAACAATACGAGAAGAATCAACACAACATACAAAAATTCATTATTTTGTGGATAACACATCATAAATAACAAGGATATGATGAAGAATGATTTTATCAAATTTGATCTTAAGTTAATTAATTTTAGGTCATTTTATGTTTGCCTGGCTGGTGGGAAACATCCTTGTTAGTATAATTGGCTATTTCCAGGTTAAGTACAAAACCATAGTGTTTGTACCATTATTTTTGGGTTTGGGATTTTGGGTGTTTGTGTCTAGGTTATACGTCTAATTCACAATCAACCAACCCATTCTAAACCTTGTGTAAGGTATATGCGACCCACTACATACACTGATATGCGCATTTCACTTACCATATCATATGTCTCACGTAGGGTGTGTTAGTAGCTGCCCTAAAGAAACATGGTGCATTAAAGAAGAAATTCGGGCACTGGCGCACAAAGGGCATTCGAGACCTCTATGAGCACTCTCAAGTTCTTGAAGAGCACTTAAGCACCTACGAGCGATTGATTTATGTTTGCGATTTTTTTAAGTCGGGAGTTAGGCATCTGAATAGACCGTAGAGCGATTCTCATTATATCTCTCTTATTCTCATTGGTGCAAGTTGAAAACCATGCAAGACTTAACTAGCACTCAAAGAGTGCTCGAGTGCCACTGTATTTTATATAACAACTATGTTTTGGCAGCTAGTTAGTTTTTTAGCCTCTTCGTTTAAGTAGCAGCTGCTAGTCATGGAGCTCTACCTTCTATCTAATGTTTTCCCAATCCTTACGCATTTTTTTTACCATTGATGCTCAATTTAGGTGATACCAAGGTATTTATACATCCTTCTATGGTTGTTCTTTGCAATACCATGTTACCAATGTATTTAAACTTCCTCCTATGGACGTTCCTTGCAATACCTTGTTTTTACTTTGTTAGCCTAAAGAATTTTTTAATCAAGCCTTATTTTTTGATTATAACAACACATTGATTTATTGTTGCTAATATTTGGATGTGTTTAAGTGAGTTATTTTTGGTCAATATCAAAAAAATTAAAACCTATGCTTAGCCAAAAAGTCAAGAAATGATTGAAAGTTTGAAAGAACCAAAAGAAGGACAAAATCAGAAACAGAAATAGGGGCAACACAGTCAACTGTGTAGTCCTATCAGTCAACTTAGTGGTCTGATTTTCAGAAAAGAAAATATGCTGAACCTATTTCAAGAATGTTCGACACAAAACTCCAGAGCCTTTTCTCTCTCCTCAAGGTCAAGATAAGTGTTGACACAAAGAGGAAAAGTTCGACACTTTTACAAAACTATCGTCACCTCGAAGAAAAGTTCGAAACTTTGTATATTTAGAATAGCCTACTTTGGAAGAACACAGTCGAATGTGTCCTCCTATTAGTCGACTGAGTGGCTGCTTTTCAGAAAAAAAAAGTTTGTCCATTTGAAGAAAAGTTCGACACTTCCGCGTGGATTTTTCTGAGATCTTATTCGCAACGGCTCTATTTTGACTTGCAACGGCTAGTTTTTGGCTCCAACATATATATCTCCTTGAGAAGCTATTTAAGGGGCCTTTATACCTCATTATGAAGGTTGGTCAATACACTAAAGAAGATCACAACTCTTATTCATTGTTCAATTAATCCTCACCCATGTTTTTGCTCAAACCGAATACATTCTTTGAGCTTTTATTTTTTGGTTTCTCCATATAACAGATTTTGTGTTCCTCTTCTCTATTATTCTTTGATTGTATATCATATTAGAGAGAGAGAGAGAGAGATAAACTTGTAGTTAGATTTTACATTGAATCAATCACCTCACAAAGGTGGAAAAGGTTGCTACTACCTTGCTAAAGTTATATTTCTCCTACTTCTACAAACTATAGGCTTCGATTTGCCTGGAACAATAGTGGGTTAGGCTTCACCTGTCAAGAGGTAGATTGTAAAGTGGTTACGCTTCACCTATAAATAATTCCGATAGTGAAATACCCAAAGATGTTTGGGGAGTGGACGTAGGCTAAGATTTGGCCGAACTACTATACATCGTGTATTGTTGTTTGTTTTCTCTCTTTCCTTTATCTTTTTAATTCTTGCACTCTGTTTATATTTTTTCGATGCAATATTTGTTTAGTTTCTAAGTGCTAGAATTTATTTGAAAAAGAGACCATCAAGTGTTTAAGTTGCTAAACAACCTATTTGTTGGCCCAGATGTGAAACCTACAGGGGGGTGAATAGGTTTACTAGCAAACTTAGCAAATTTTAATCTCTTTTAAAAACTTAGTTAAATTCTACATACGGAAACGATAAAAATAAATCTAGGGTGCGTGTCCAATCAAATAAGCTATTACAAATGCACAACAATAAAAAGATAAATGGAAGAGAACATGCAAACCACAAAGACACGAGGTTTATAGAGGTTCAGCCAAAACCCGACCTACGTCCCCTCTCTCAAGCGCACTTGAGAATTCCACTATGGGAAGAGCTTTCGGGTGCTCTCCAAACCGGTACAAAGGATTTCCGGGCTATCCCTCTACCCAGAAGATTCGAGGCTATCTTCCGACCTTCACTTGGAGGATTTGCAGGCTATCCTTCCAACCTTTACGGAGTTGATTGCGGGCTCAACCTCTAAGCCGGAATGAGTCTTCAAAAGAACTTTGAAACAAAGTTGCAGCAGCAACGGTAGTGTCAGGGCTTTGTCCTCCTTGGTGAGGTGATGTTACAATCTCAAAGCTCACTACAAAATACTCTCTTTCTCTCTAAAATATTTACAATGAAAAATGCAATAGAGGAGAGAAAAGAATTATACAAGTTGTTGGTAGAAAACCAAACAACAAAAGCTCAAAAGATAAGAAATTGAATTCTTGAGCAAACAGAGGATTTGCAAAGATGAGAGGAGTAAATGATGTGTATGATGCTTTCTCTTTGATTCACCAACCTTGCAATCTTCAATCAATGCTTCTTAAATAAGCTTTCTCATGGATATAACCGTTGGGACCAAGTATGGTAAGGATTGGGCCGAAATAGAGCCGTTGGAAATCAGGATTTTCAATATCCCGACGATTTCTGACGAAATTTTCCTTAGAACTGACGAAATTTTGGTCCCCCAAATGAAACTGACGAAATTTATCGCAAACGGACGAAATTTTTGTGAGCAGAGAGAAACTGACGAAATTTTTTGGAAACTGACGAAATTTTCTTCCGAGGGAGGAGAGAGAATCATCTCAGCATAAAACGGACGCAAGAACTGACGAAATTTTGAATTTGTTCAACTTAAAACAATCATATCTCCCTCATCCGAACTCTAAATAGGAAAAATCTTATATGCAAATTAAAGCTCTTGAAGTCATCTTTCCAATGGTTCAAGTCCCACCTTCAAATTCATTCTGTAGAAAAAGTTAGGCTTGAAATCCTGAGAGTATGTCAGATTCGACCTTGATCTTCCCTTGGACTATCAACACTCCTTTGATCTTTTAAAGTTTTTGGACTTGAAATATGATTTCCCCTTTTGCTGGCAAACTCCAAATGAGTTCTTCTTTAACCTCCGTTGATGATTTTGCACTTCTTCAACTTCAAATGATATCTCTCATTTGTTAAAATACTCAATAAGCCTTCAACTTGATTTTCTTTCATGTATAACATCTTCTCTTGGCTTTTTGCAATACTTAGACTAGAATATATCTAAATTAGTCCTGAGAATATTTTCTCAAACATAGGAAAATATTAGTAACAACGTATCAATGTGTTGTTATAATCAAAATCAAAACTAAGGCTTGATTGAAAAAGCCTTTAGGCTAACACACTCATCTCTACTCCCCCTCCTCCTTCTGCAACCTTTTCTTCTCCTCCTCCATCAGCTGATTTCTCTGAGCTCACCTCATTGATCGAGTCCATGGCTTCAGAACAAAAGACCTTCTAATCCATAATAGATGAATAACTCTCAGATATGAACAAGTCCCTTTTTGCCATGCATTACGAGATAGCACAACTCAAGGATCAACAAAAGAACATGCAAATGGAAGTAGGACTTGCCACATCTACTGGAGCACAACTGATTTCCAGAGTGGATAAGGGTATAGAAGACTTGGTCAGACTCAATCAACATGTTTCTGAAGTATGTAGAGAAGAGTGTGGCTAATTTATTTCAGAATCCTTGATTTCTCACAATGACAAGGCCAAAAATTTTTGGTACAAGCTACAGGATGACATGGATAAGAAAATCAAGGCCTTAGAAATTGAAGCTGGAAAAGAACAAGCTGAATTCATGGCTCATATGGACAAAGATTTCTTTAAGAAGAGTAAGAGAGGGAAAGAAAAGGAAAGTAAAGAAGAAGAAGAGGGAAAGGAAATGCTATCCTGATAGAAGAAGAAGCATGATTGAAGAAGGATGTTGAGAAGGCTCAGCTAAACGAGGTATAAGAGGCTATGAAACAAAGGATTTTGGCTGGATAAACCTATCAAGCCAACCTTGCCAAACTTAAAGTATACAAGAAGAAATAGTTTTTTCTTTCGTTTTTTTTAACTTGTATGATTTGTTTTTGCCAAGTACATTGATATATGCTTGTTGATATATATAAATGCTTTTGAGGTATGCATATATGTTTCATGGTTGTATGTTATATTTCTCCTTCTCTAATAATTTTTTTTGTTAACATAGTATTATAAATCTAGTTCTCCTTTTTGTTATGACAAAGGGAGGGAAGATATGAATTGAATTGATTTGTGAAATGTTGTGTGTTTTTGTTTCATTAATCTGATATGGATATTTGTCTGTGGGGGAGTATAAAAAAAAATTCTTTAAATATTTTCTTTGTTGATATTGTTGTTAAATTTTCTTTTTCTCTTTATATTACTCTGCTAGATACTCTTAATTGTATCGATAACATATATTTATTTGTCTAATGTTTATATGTTGATTAATTCTAACGTGCATGACAGCCAATAATCGGGATTAATTCTTGTAGACTCACTCTGCTTTAGAATTTGAGAACATATACACATTATATTAATGCATATGTTAGGGGGAGCCTTTGATTATCTCATCTCCTCTTATAAACAAAAAATGGTTGTCATAGTCAAAAAGGAGGAGATTGTTAGCCCAAGCGTTATTCAATCAAGCTCCATTTTTAGTTTTGACATATAACAACACATTGATTTGGTGATTACTAATGTTTGACTTGCATTAGCAAGTATTTTTTAGGAATTAAGAGCCTTAAAATCAATTCCATATCATCAAGATCCAAGTTCACATGATAGAGCACAAAAGGATTGAAGATTTTCAAATTCTGTCAAAAAGGGGTCGTCCCCTTTGTAATTCGGGTCGTCCCAATTGAAGAAAATGTGTTGGTTCTGAAGTTGGAAAACAAAACGGGCCGTCCCCTTTTGTATCGGGTTGTCCCAAATATGTAAAGGACTTGGTTCTGGTTTTGAAATGATATCTGGGCTGTCTCTCAAGAAACTAGGTCGTCCCCAATTTAGCTTATGCCTTGTTCTTCAAAAGCCAAAGCAATTTAGGTCGTCCCCCTTGTAAAAGGTGTCGTTCCAGATTTCTACAAGTTTGAATTTTCAAGACTAAGAAGAACTGAGACGACACCCTTTAAAAAGAGACGACCAAAAGTGAAGAAACCTAAGTTCTGAGAGATTTAGGTCGTCTTAGATTTATTCGGGTCGTCCCAGATCAGTGCCCAGAAGTCCAAGCTTGTTTCAAGTTAATCTATGTAGTTCTATTCCCAAAACGAGACGTTGCCAAAGTTTCATGTCTTGCCCAGAAGAAATTTGGGTCATCCCAGATAAAAACGGGTCGTCCTAAAAGGAGTTCAAGTTGAAGATCAACCAATACGGGTTGTCTCAAATCCTGTTTGTGCCGTCCCAATTTGCCCCTAAAATACAAACTCTCTGTATCTCAATCTGGGTCGTCCCAGATCCAAACTGCACCAACCCTAAAGTTTGAGATGATGAAAAAGAGACGAAACTTCTCAATCCAAGCCGTCATAGTATTTGAGCAACAGAATCTGGGTCATCCCAGATCCAAAAGGGGACGACACCTGCGATCAAAATTTGAAATTCACGCTATCCAACGGGAAGATTTTGGTGCATTTAATGCTACCAACGGTTACATTAACGGAGGCTCTATATAAGGATTTATTTTCCCTCCTCTCAAAATTGGTTGAAACACATTAAACACTATTGCTCAATCACAATCAAGCTATATGTCGTGCAAACCCTGCTACTACTGAATATTCTCATTCTCTCTGTTTGCACTGTCAATCATTTACACTCCGACATTTATTGCAAACACTTTCTGAGTGAGAGAGACCTTCTTGTAGTGAGATAAATTTGTTGTACATCTTCTCATTTAAGGAGAACCACATACAACTCCAAATCATTTCATTTTTTCTGGCTGCTATTTGCCTTAAAATAAGGGATTACGTTTCACCTTCGGAAGGATCCTGTTTGTAAGAAGTTTCGATTCGCCCACTCAAAAATCGTTTTTAGTGGATTTGAAATTCCCAAGGTGCTTGGGGAGTGGATGTAGGTCGAGAGCACCGAACCGCTATAAATCCCTGTATTGTATCTGTTGGAACCGAACCGAGCCGGGAGCAGAAGCGTTGTAAAGGTTTAAAAAAACGATTTTGTGCGCGTTTTTCACAAATCGGGACATGCGATAATAAGACCGAAAGAAGCAATACCGATATAGATTTGTTGAAAATCTATAAGTGTTACACGTAACCGTTGAGATGACCACACGATCTTCTCACGTATAACCCTTGCACTTTCTTGACTCTAATGTGTGGGCACCAATCCGAGGCAAGACTTGAGGCTTCAACACACTTTGATCCTCCACAAAAATTAAAGAACAATTTTTGAGGAACAAGAGGGGGCCGGCGGCTAGAGAGTGTATTGGCTAGCTTAAGGTTTATTTTAACCTATATTGATGTATATATAATCCTCCAAAATAATTAAGGAAAATAATACCAATTATTCTCCATAATTAATTGAAATATACAAACACTCACACACACACATATATATATAATAACCACCTTATTAGGGATTCTTTTAAATTCCCATATATTTTATATATAAAGTCTCCATAGATTTTTAGAAAAAAAAAATAATATTAATTATAATATTATTTTTCCTTCTAAAATATATAGAATTATATATAAAATATATACACTAAAAACACCCATATAGGGCTGGCCATAAAGGAGGAGAGAGGGAGAGAAAAAATCTCTTATTTCCTAAAAATTCTCCATGATTATATCTCCTTACCTTATCA
>JAULLG010400191.1:0-11510 GCA_035668355.1 Sarracenia leucophylla
AACGTGTTATATAAATAAGTGTTTCATAGCCATCCTCAAATTTCGTGTATTCATTCATTTATTGTCATATATCCTACGAGTATGACTCACTTTGTTTTATAACAACTTTCAGGTGATAGCGGCAAGGTGATTATGGATCGATGGATAGATGCTCTCCAAATCTCCAGATTGACTTGGGAGTTGTTTGAGTTTTATTATTTCATTCTTTTGTAGAACTTGTCGATGAATGTAATTACGTATATTTACATTATTGATTCAATTAAGGAAATTGGTTTGTATGGCTCTAAGGCTAAGCACATATGTTGCCTGCTTGGGAGGACATTAGAAACATTTAGGTATAATGGTTCGTTTGGTTTTGATTCATATAAACTCTTAATGTTGTTTCTTAAGATTATTTATATGATCCAATGGTTTGGACAATGGTTTATGACTTTTTGCAAGGTCTTATACCAGGTTTTCATACTTGAAGATTAAGGACCAAATTGAGCCATATTGCCAAAAACAACTCTACATTTAGAAATTTTTTGAGGCATTTCGTCGAAGAAGCCTAAACCAAGGCACTGCTCTTCAGTGGTCTCACGGTGTTAGGAAAATTTCAATTTTTTTAAAAATTTCGAGTTTTGGGATTTGGTTTAGGCATATTTTCAACACCTTAAAACATGGTTTGGCATACTTTGGTTCCTATAAAAGTTGTTTAACTTATACTTTTAGTTAACATTTAAAATCAAGGATTTTCTCTTGCTTTTACGCTGGTTTTCGATTTTCTTTAGTTTTCATTTATATGTTTAAGTTAATATCTGATGTTATGATGTTACAAATTGATAACAGAGCAATAGTTACAAATACCTTAAAACCATGAAAAGGGTTGTGCCATGCCGAGAGGGTTGACTTGTGTGTTGCATTAATATTTTGAGTATGCTTGTTTGATTGACATATGATGTGTATTGACGTTTACATGCTATGTGATTACTTGGGTATGGAGATTGAACTATGAGGATGATACTTCTTACTTTCGGCGTTCGGTTAACTAATTCAAAAATCGAATTAGAAAGGCATTGGGCCGACATCCATTCTAGTAAGAAATCCAAACTAGTTGTTCGGATTAAGGTATCACTCTAATTAGCCTCCTCGGTATGTGATAAGATGTTGACATGCTTATGTGACAAGGTGTTAACATGCTTATGTGGTTGAGTTGATTCTTAGCAGTAAGATTGTAATATCATGAACCGTTTCAATTTTGATTTTAATTCAAACCGGTTCTCAAACGGTTGAATTTTTTTTTCATGAAACCGGTTAAATGTTTAGGGAAAATTAAAATTTAATATTGATTTGGGTCCCATGATATTACTGTTTGTTTTGGAATCTCAGGAATATTATTCCAATGTATTGGGTTAAATTTGGTGATATTTAGATCGGAGACATGTCTCGCATTTTAAAATTTCGAGCCGGGCATAACAGATGGGTCAACTCGAGCGGACTATGTCGGCCAATATCATTTAAAGCTACGGGTTAGAGATATTTCTGGGATAAATTTCATTTCTCTGTATCTCTAAAACCTATAGAGTAGATGAGGACGAAGTTGGGTCTTGAGGATGGCATTTGGATCGATCTGTAGGCCATCTTTGGTGAGTTTTTGTTGGATTAAGTTTATAGATCCTCGATTTCCTACCATTGTTTTTCGTATTCACCAAATCGATTTTGGTTTTCGGTATTTGTCTAATGCTAGGAGCTTGTGGGGGTTGTTTTATTGCTTCTACCACGGTTATGAGGTTGGATATATGCTAACCTTGAAATATTTATAATATATATGAGTCGTATATTTCCAAGAAGAGTGGAAATTTTGACGTTATACGATATGTATATAGTTTTGGTGACCCAAAAAGTATGGGTTTCGAAGGTTGGTTAGTTTTTATACTTATCTATCTTGATTAGAACATATGTATCTTTTCAGTTTTGAATTTGGTTGGGTGTTGCATAAATCGTGAGTAATGTGATATACGGTAGATATCTGGGTTTGATAGGTTTAAACTTGTGATTTCGGGAAAATAGTTAGTTTTCTTACTACTATATCATGGTTGTAGCATGCATATCCTTTCAATTCGAAAAACAGTTGGCCGTAGTGAAAAACATGTAAAAATGGTTAGGGTTCCAATTTGAGGAAAAAGCATATTTTAGGAAAAAGTGCTTTTTCAATAAAATTTTTCAAAATTGATTTTCATTCTATGAAATTAGCATGGATAGGGACCTATGGTTCCATTTTGAGATGCTTTGGAAATTGTAACGGATTTGGAGAAAGTTGACGGTTTGGCGAAAATTGGGGAAAATTGTGATTTTGGGGTTCAAGACCGGTGTCAGGGTTCGGTTACGTGTACATGGAGCTACAGTGATTCATGTTCACATACATACCAATATGTCATGTGTCGGATTTCGATAACCAATTTGTTGGATTTTGGGTAAACCTACATTTTACCCTTATTACGTGAGAATTATTATAGATATATGTGTTGCGATATTTTGTGTGTTGTAGATATCCTTGATATAGATATCCTTTTTGTTGATATCCATATTGTACATATCCTTGTTATTGATGTCCATTCTGTAGATCTCCTTTTTGTTGATATCCTTGTTCTAGATATCCATGTTGTAGATAACCTTATTGTTAATATCCTTGTGGTAGATATCTTGATTGTTGATATCCTAATTATTGATATCCTTATTGTAGATATACTTGTTATTGATATCTTTCTTGTTAAGATCCATGTTGTTGAAATCTTGGTAGTCGATAGCCATGTGGTTGATATCCATGTTGTTGATATCCTTGTTGTTGAGATCCATGTTGTTGAGATCCATGTTGTTGATATCTTGGTAGTCCATATCGCCGTTGTTAATATTCATGTTGTTGATATCCATGTTACTGATATCTTTGTTGTTGATATCTTTATTGTAAATATCTCTTTTGTAGATATTTATGTTGGAAAGGGTTAACCTAACCTTCGGACCCTTGTGGTTGTAAAGGAAAGCTTGTGTTGGAAAAGGTCAGCCTAACCTTCAGACCCTTGTGTCTGTAACGAAGATCTTGTTTTGGAAATGGTCATCCTAACTCTCAGACCCTTGTGCTGTAAAGGAGAGCTTGTCCTTGTGACCAAACGGGTCAACCTAACATTCAACTTAGGGCCGCAAAGGAGAGCTGTGTGTGTGTTTGTATAACTGTTGTGTGTTTGAGATGTATGATTGGGTAAATGTGGGAAATAGTTTGTAAAATAGTTATGCTTGTTTGGGTTTCGCGGTGGAAAATGATGATTTTCCTTTAAGTGTTTTATATTTACAACTGTTACATAATCATCCTCACATATTGCTCATGCATTCTTGCTTTATTATATATCCTACGAGCCTTGGGCTCATGTTGTTTTATTACAATATTTTAGTTGTTAGCGGAAAAGCATTG
The DNA here is from genome assembly GCA_035668355.1 of Sarracenia leucophylla. Lineage (NCBI taxonomy): Eukaryota > Viridiplantae > Streptophyta > Magnoliopsida > Ericales > Sarraceniaceae > Sarracenia > Sarracenia leucophylla. The sequence goes on from JAULLG010400191.1 coordinate 3,446, forward strand.
GTAGATGCTAAATGATCTCCTGGCTTGTCTCTTTGGCGTGTGAATCGGGACTTTTATGATTACAGCATGTATTTACATTTATGTTTTGTTATTGAGGAAGAATGTAAATTTATATATATTAGTGTAAGGCCTTAACGACATTACCATTTATTGCATGCTTGGTGAGGAATCTAGGATACTTTCAGCTTATTTTCGTTACATGAATAGGACTTGGGTCAAGTTCTAGCAGTTGTATCTATATCCTTTCACCATGTTAGCTTATTTTCTTAAAACTTTTGTATGGTTTGAGATTACTTTTTAGCTTGTTGTATTAATCTCATATGGGTGTTTATTGGGTACAAAATAGCTCATTAATGTCTAAAACAAATCTACCCACGCAAAATTTTTCTAAAACTTGGACAGTACGGTTTGCTTTAGGTGTCATTAACACTAATAAGGAGAGTATTTTGTACCATTTGAAACATTTGACATGTGATCAATATCAAGCTAGAACTCAATGAAAAGATTTTGGTTATTTTTTCAAACAAAGACTAATTGGTGATCGAAAAGGATGTTTTAAAAAGGGTGTATGTAAATGAATAGATATTTCTTTAAATGTTTAACTTAATATCCGTTGTTAGGTTGTTACAGAATGGTATCAGAACTCTAGGTTCAAATACCTTAGAATCGTGGGAAGGGTTGTACCATGACGAGAGGGTTGATTTGCATGTTGCATCCATGATATGAGTATACTTGTATGCTTGTCTTGTGATGAGAAATGACATGTGCATGCTATATAGATATGTGGGTATGGAGGTAGGACTTTGAAGATAGTATTTCTTGCCTTGGGCATCCGGTTAACTAATTTGGAATCTGATTAGAAAGGCACCTCGAGAACGCCCATTCTAGTTAGAAATCTAAGCGAATTGTTCAGATTGAGAAATCACTCCAATTAACCTTCTCGGTATGTGATGAGATGCTAACATGCTCATGTGTATAAATGTTAACATGTTTCGCGATATAATTGTTGTTTATCATATCTTGAGTTATCTTACTTGTGGGAGTAGGATCATGGGAGTATCTGAGAGTGAGTAGGTCTATGTGTTAGGTGGGTTTCTCTACATGGTTTCGTGGTAGAGGTGGTGGTTTGCACATCGTGAGGCATGTTATGTCATGGGTCGTGCCCTTTCATTACGTAATGAGTAGTGTACTACCGAGCACATAAGAAAGGAACACTTTGCACGATGGAACATAGATGAGAACATAGTGGATGGGAGCATGGTGGTAGTGTGATGTGACCCTTGGAGATAGAGGTTACATCTGAGAGTTTTCTCATTCCCTTTGAGAGATGCCCTTGGTGGCTAAGATGGCGTTGTACCATCATTGTATCTTGTTTCAGATCATTGCGTTGCGCTTGGAGTGCATGTTTGAGGTACGCATCCATTTGAAAATGATTGTGGTACGTCGATTGTGGGAATCGACAAAAGGCTTATGGGTTTTTTGACCTTGTGGATTTACAGTAGCCATGACACATCCTGGATGCCCTTCGGTGAGTCATTCGATTTTCATGGGAAGAAAGTTAGGTATTCTTTCTATGATTATAAATTCTTCTGAGAGATCTCTCTGTGACAAGAACCAAGGATGATGTTAATGTTTTAGATGAACTAATAGTTTGGTTAGTATGGTTATAGCCGGGTGGACTACAGTTGCATCGAGTTGGCTGGTGGGTAGTGCAGTTTTCTCTTAGTAGAGGACGGCGTTCAGAGCTGAGGCAATGATGTTTTGGTCATTTTCCCCTAGTTCAGAGTTGTGAGAATCTCTTGGCAGGTTTCTCTAGGGTGTGAGACAGGAGGAGTTCGTTGTGGATTCGGATGATGCGATTGCTTGATAATGTGGTAATGTTCTGGATATGCTTTCAGGACTTGGTTTGGCGTCATGTCCGCATCAGTGTTTCTTTAGGTATTTTATGGTTGCACGGAAAGGGGTCTGCTAAGTTAGGGTTGGTTTGTCATAATTGTATGCTTGGGAATCAAACAAACTAAAAAATGGAAGTTTTGTACTTAGACACTTTGCCGGCTTTCCAATTCTCTTTTGGGCTAGTAAGTTGTCTAATTTGTTTTGCAGGATTTCCTACAAGCCTTTCCTATTCTGTACACTTAATATCTTATTAAAGGAAGCATAAAAACAGGTTTTGGAGCTAAAATGATGTTGTAGTTTCTATGCATTTTTTCTATTTCTGCAACATCTGCATAGGAAGTTGTGGGTCTGATTGAGCGGTCCCCTTGGTTCAAAACTATGTGGTTTTGTGTTTGAAACTTGGGTTTTCCGAGATAGTTTTGACATGGCTCTATACTCCAAAGGGAGGATTTTTGAGCATGTTCAAACTGAGTGAAAATTTTGTAATCAAAAGCTTTGGTTCCTTGAAAACAAAGGGGTTTTCTTTGAAATAAATCCTTATTCATGGATTTTGGTTATATTTTTCTGATTTGGCTTGGGTTTGGTTTTATTTCCGTTTCTTATGTGTTTGACCATGGGCCTAGTATTAGGCACCTACATGGTATGATCGACTTGATAGTTATGAGTGTGTCCACAAGACACTCGGTTGGGTTGATGTTGGTATGGATCGGGATATCGCAGACGATCAGAGACTTTGTATAGGAAGGCACTGTGATGTTTCCTGACTGTTGAGTGATGATTGGTAATTGGGCAGTGTCTGTGGTTGTTTGTTAGTTCTCCTTAGACTATGCTGAGATTGAGGTTTCTGCAGATAATTACCTTTTGATAGCCTTTTGATGCTTGTGGGCAGGAGCCGGTATGGTGGCACAAGTGCGAGTATATTTTCTCATGGTTCTTAGTGAGAGCTATTTATTCCACCTTCTGGGTGTGCAGGGGCGGGTTATGTTTATGGAGGATGTTACAGATTGACCTCGGGTGGTTTTTGGTTGCGGTATCTTTTGGGGCTAGTGAGGTGAGTTCCACATATGGTTTCCTTTGAGGCACTCGTTGTGTTTCGAGCCCTGTTTGGTTCTTTATGGGGTACCCTAGATGATGCTGGCTTGGCAATAAGACCGTTTGACTGTTCAGTCTCGAGATTTATGTTACCTAACTCTTTGAAAAGGGAGGTACGAATACAAGATTCTTCTAAAGATCGTGCTTACCGTGATGTTTGTGTTCAGTTCTGGAGAGATTGTTTTTGACGAGTTTGTGGTTGGTGAGGCTATTGTAGTGGGAACAGTACAACTTGTATGATTTCCAAAATTAAGATATGAGAATCCTATGTGTAGGATAAATTCCTTAGCAAGGATGTCTGATGTAACACCTGGTCGTCTTAATTTCATCTTTTAATTCAATCATGGTTTTTCATGAAAATGGTGGAACATTTTTAATGTTTCCAAATGAATTAAAACATAATCTTACTTTGGGTTGTTACAACTAAGTGTTGATGCCTTGAGGGAAAACGGGTGATGAGTGGAGGTGTCGGTAGTGAGCTGATTACTTCTTACAGATGGTTTTGTTCTTTGGTTTGTGGTACCGTAAGATCGTGTGTCTGATGGGTTGTTACCTTAGTAGCCATCATGGAGTGCTGAGTTTTCCTAGGAATGTTGATTGTGTATCCCCTAAGTTTCTGGGAGGATGTGATATCCAGTGTGATTTGGTGCTAGTCGTGGGAGTCTGGGAAGTGATATCCCTTTTCCCTTCCCTTCGTGGTGAGGATTTTGTGTGGCAATGCCAATGTGATTAGCATGTGGATTTGCGATAGGTGGTTTGGGTTCCGACAATGTTGTTTACCCTTTTGGCAGCTTGAGTAAGTTACAAGTGACACGCTAGACGTGTTGCTGATGATTCGTGGAGGTTCGTGTGGGAGATGGACCATGTGTATTTTCGGCTCTAGCTCCAACATAGATATGAATGGAGATGTGATGAATGAATATGATGCTCTATCATCGAAAAGGACTTTAGCCTATGATTGGTACAAATAAGAAAGTAACTTGGATGATAGATGTACTGCCTAGGGTGTCGGGACTGCATGTGCTCTTGACGTACTATGCTGAGCTAAACGAACCATCATCCTTGAGTCCGCTTATACTGACTACCACTTCCCCATATGACCGAATGCCTCAATGATTGAGCTAAATTTCATCCCTCTGTTGTCTGCGATGACTACATCACTATCTGCTATTATACCTGGCCATAGCCATATCGTCCCTATGAACCCTGCATTGACTGCATTCCTGAAACTCTCTAGGTGTTCCCTCCCTGAGGCCTATCTCAACAAATATGGCCCACTTGACCACACAAAAAACATGTCAGCAGAATCCTCCACTGAGTTTGACTCTGCTCAAGCCTTCTTTATAGATAATCTTTCGCATGTGCCCTAACTGTTTCCACTAGAAGCAAACAATATGTTGACCCACTGTACGTCCTATAGAAAAAGAAAAAGATACATGGGAAGAGCAAGGATATTGGTGTGATCATGAAAGAAAATAATCCGAACCTCTAGACCTCTGCTTTTTGGGTGGACACCCATCTGACTGCGCACTTGTATGCACATTGTTGTGATTGGTTCTCTCGAACCTTACAACTTTCAGCCATCGTATTATCGACCTGAATAGAGGCCTCAAGCGCACATGTATATGTCTGAATGCTAAGAACGGAAATCCTATCATTCTTGGAGAGTTGAATCCCTTGCTCATACCTCTTAAAGGGTAACTCCTTCGTTGCCACCATCTTTGACGCAAACTTGGCCTCATACTATATGATGGACAAACATGCCTAACTAAGTGACAAAAACTCCTCCTTGTAAACATCCCTCGATAAGCCGAAAAAACCCTCACGAACGCATCCCATGTTCCATTCACTATGGTCTTGGCAAACTTGCACCATTCTTGTGCATCATCTCTTAACTTGAAGGTAGTCATGCTTACCCTCAACTCACTTTCCACCACTTGTAAAGTGTCAAAGATCATTGTGATCATCTCTAACGACTCCATCATAAGCTTTGGGTTAGGTTCCCTTGCGTGTAAACGGATACGACCGACAAACTCATATATAGTTGTAGAAGCTCTTGGCTTAGGGGCTCTAGCCGCTTCGGCCGAAGGCTATATTTTTTGTAGAATCTCCTACAATATGCCAGTACAACCTACTTGCTCCTACATGGAATAAACATCCCCCTCCAGTACCACCTACTTGCTCCTACAACGAATAAACATCCCCCTCCTCCAGAAACTGGGCATTGACACGACCCTGGTCGCGACCCATGTCTCGTCCCCTACCACCACACAGAATCTTCGTTTTATACGAAATATATGAAGGGATGAATATTAGTACTTGGTTTTAAGAAATTCAATAACCATGACATAATCCACGCAATGAGTAGAATCAATTGGAGTGATATATCAATCCGCGTAACCCACTTAGATTTCTCACTAAGAAGAATGTTGGGCACATACTTTCCTAATTTGAACTCTAAACTAGTCTAACAAGTGCACGAATGAAAGACATACCATTCTCAAGTCCAACCTCTATACTCAAATATCACCTAATATACACAAGCTAAGTACTTTACAAGTATATCATACAAGTAAACCAATGTATGAAGGCAACACACAACATTAGCACTCTCGCGATGGAACAACCATCTTCACAGCTCTATAAGTTGTTGTACCTAAAGTCCCAATAACAATCTATCACACCTTTATTACGTAACAATAAAAAAATAACAATCAACCATGGATAAAATCTATAACCAAGCTACAAACTGAAAACAGAAACCGAAAATGTTTAAGATAGTTTAATCGTTAACGATACGATTCAAAATTCTAGGTTTTAGTAAGGTATAAACCGAGACAAAATACTTCTTTTCATTATAAAAGTTATACCCAAAAATGGTTAATACCAGCTTGAAAGAGTAGCCAAACAAACCATAAATGCACCGATTTAAAACAGACATATTTTGAAAAACATATAGTAGGGAGACCATTCGAACGCTTAGAAGTGATTTCTTGAGCGGTCCCTAACCCGAGAGTTGCCAATTTTGATGCTCAAAAATTTTCTATGTATTGAGTAAAAAGTGCATTTTCCACACCTTTTGACCATAGTATAAAACCATGATGAAAACACCTTTTAAAACCCAAATCGGGATTAAAATTCACATGAAACCTTAAAAATGAGGTTCATAACAATTCAATAAATGAAGAAATTACAGACAATAAATGACAAATTAAATGAGAAATATGCTCACAATGCTCACATGCAATTAACCCATGTGTTGGAGCTTTAGAGTCTTCAAAACCAGGTTCCCAACAACTCATAACAACATGCAATGTATTGAACAATTACATTAAAAAAAAAACTAAACTACAATTATATGCAATTCTATATAAAATCCAAAACGGTCTCTTGAACTAAACAATTAATATGTTGCTCACTTTCCAAGATCATCTGAAACATTGTTCAACAACAAAATGATCCGTGGCTCGTAGAAAATAAACGATACATGAACTATGCATAATATGGAAGGATGAACATTTATTATGCATAACTATGTTTAACCAAAATAGTTCCCTTTTCAAGTAAAACATGTTTTATCAAATAATCTACTTTTCAACTCATGAAAACATAGTTTGATCCTTCCTAAACCTAGTTCACATCATTTCCCATAACATTACTTACTAATCAAACTATAACTTTAGTTATTAACTAACACATCGTGGGTTTCACACATGCAGCCATTCACACATCATGTTCAATGACATAAACATGCCAAATCACTAGTGATTTACACTATGATATAACATTCGACGTGCTTATAGACTTGTCAGTGGTTACCTTCCAACATTGGCTACTTGTAAGCCGATGAGTAACCATGCATTCTATAACCTGACATCACTCTATCTCCCCTTCATGAAGTATAACATTCTTTTATGAGTTACTAACATGATGGGTAGGGAACCTACCTTTCACAAGTTAATGGTCTTCCACCGACGTTTGGGTTGTAAGGCTTGGGGAATGCCCCTTGTAAATTTGTAAATTTCCTCTTTATAAAACTCTCAATTACCCAAAAGAAAAACCAAACCCTTTTTCTTTTAAAGTTATACTTGGGATTCAACAAAGAATCGGTGACCTAGTAGACCCGAATCATCGGGTCGGTGAATCCTTATGTTGGATTACGACTCTTGTTGTCGGGGGTGACGGCCTTCATTGGATTACGACATTCTATGTCGTGTGGGTTACGGCCTACGTCAGAATTGTGACCTATGTTTGCAGGTGACGGCCAACGTCAGTTAGTGTTTACACTTGTAATATAAACTGTTAGCCCTTTGTGGTTTGTGAGATCGAGTTTAGGAGTTTTTCACCCTTAGGCTGTTGTGTTACTTATACGTAAGCCATTGATATCTTGGTGATAGATATGGTTAGTGTGGTGCCTTCGGGCCATGACTTGTGGCTTCATGCGTTATAAATCATCTTCTGATTCTTTGGCCATACTTGTGGTTATTTGTATGTCTTGTTGTTGATAGACTTGCGTCTTTCATTCTGGGAAGTCGTTTATCATTTCCTGTTGAGCTTATTAGTAGATGGACACCTTTACCTCTTAGCTCAGTGTTGTGTTGGGGGTTACGTGTTATACGATCCTTCTCGATCACATATATGCACACTGGTTTAACGGTAGTTACCGTTGCTGTGCTTGTTTACTCGGTACCAGCTACTGTTGTTGAGCTTGGGGTATATGTTATGTGATTGTGTAGGGTTTCTTCTTGTTTTATCGATATCTGGTGAGGATATTAGTTTAGTTGATTAGGATATATTCTTGTTATATATATCCTGTTATGGTAGTGTGCTATGATATTCGGTGTTATATCATGTTGTTGGTTTCAATATCCTGTTGGGTATATCAGCTGAACTATTTAGTTTTTTGTATAATCTATCTAGACCTATGGATATTGTCTAGGCTTGAGGTATAAATTGTTTAAGTCTAAGGTTAAGGAGGTATTTCTTGGGTTGTTACATATACCTGTTGTATAAATGCTTATACTTATGATATAAACTAATTTGTAGAAATCATGATAATGCGATAAACTGTATTTTG
>JAULLG010401287.1:0-11509 GCA_035668355.1 Sarracenia leucophylla
GGGTTCTAGTAGGAAATAGAGTTCCTTGTTCTTACGTGCAGGGTCGAAGATAAGATCTCTGGCCTCGACTGATCAGTCCCAGATGATATATCAAAATTGAAGACCCTACGGGGGATATTATGAAGACCATACATGAAATGTTATGAAGACCCCCATATGGGATATTACGAAGACCCTATAGGGGATATTATGAAGACCCCCTACGCCTATGGGCAGGATTTGGAACAAGATATCTCTTCCCAGATCACGTATCCCAGTAGGAAGTGAAAACTACTGTGCCTATAGGTAGGGTCAATAACAAAGAGTGGGATGACCAACCGACTTGCCGGGCTGGGTGACCAACCGACTTGTCGAGCTGGGTGACCAGCCAAACGCGATCATACGAGAAAGAAATGAGCAGATGTAATGGTATGACCTAATTCAATTTTGAATTTTAAATAAAAATTTGGTTTTAGAACTTTAATTTTTAAATCTTTTCAAAAAACTGGTTAATTCTTTTGAACAACTTAAAATTCGATCTTGATTCGAGGTTGTTAATTCGAATCAAGGGTTTTAGAACCTTAGGAATATTATTTCGGAGTATCAGGCGAATCGGACCGAAAACGGGCCTCAAAATTTAAAATTATTGAAGTGGGCCTACAGTAGGGGTGCGCTCGAGCGTGCTTTACCCCGCTCAAGCGCGGTGTCGCCAGCAGACTGGTGTAAAAGCTATTATATCGCATTTTTTATATCTTAAAACCCTAAAACAATACAAGTTGATTGTTGGTGGTCTGATACAAAGCTGAGGGGCTTGAGGGAGGCTTGGGGGCTGATTTTAGGCTCCATTTGGTAAGTGTTCTTGGGTTTAGGCATAAGAATATTAATGTTTAAGTTGTTTATTGTACATTCACCAAATCTATACTGATTATAGGTGTTTTGCTGAGGTTTAGCATCTTGAGGGGACTGATGTTTTGCTTCTCCTTCAACCCTAAGGTAGGATTTATGTTAATCCTTGATTCTTTTGATGTTATATTCTGTATTTTAGTGTTTTGGTGAAGTTTATTAGGACTTTAATTAAAAATCTGAAAATACATTAATCCTTAGTTAATATTAGCCTGATTATATTATTGTGTATGCTAGTCCACCATGCTTATAAGGGGGTTGGTGTATCAATTTAATGATAAAATTGATTAAGTTATATTCATGCTAAACCTAGGGTTTAATATTTGGGGTTTGTGGTGAAAATAAGGGCAATTAATCAATTGACCATAATTATATGATATTGACCTTAATTAAGTGTAATTAGATCATATGAGAGTTGATTTGGGCATTAATATAACTATGTCCCTTGCAAATCGGGTTTTGGTAGTTTGACGGTTACGTGGGTAAGCCTAGGCATACCCTAGTTTTATGGATTAATAATTCTACTGTAATATACTTTTACCTCGCATATTAGTTGTTGGACGAGTAGGGGTGATTGGTGAGAATTAATACGGATATGCCTAGGCATATCCTTGATTATAGGCTTACTCGTGCACATTTAGTATGTTCTTCCCTGGCATATTATTTGTGAGCTTGCGGGTGGTTGTTGAGTAGTGTTGATATGAATAGGCTTATGCCTATTCTAATAAAAGCTAAAAGCTAATTATGAAACGAAATTGAATCCTTACATGATATGTGCTTTGTTGAGACTTTATGTGGATACGCTATGGCATATCCTTAGCTAAGGGCTTAATTATGTCATGCTCACATATGTAGCCTTTGTGTTGATGGTAGTGGTTGATGGGGATGAGATATGATAGGAATAAGCCTAAGCTTATTCTAATAGGAATTAATTGCATAATAAAAATTGATTCCTTACTTGGTGTGTATGATGTTGGTGTTGATGGTGATCCCGTGGAGGGGATCCCACACATATCCCACGGAGAGGATACCTCATGTTGATGAGGATGGTGACGATGATTCCGTGGAGGGAATCTCTTATGATAGATTGAGGTGATGGTGATCCCGTGGAGGGAATCACACACATATCCCGCGAGGGGATACCTCATGTTGATGAGGATGGTTATGATGATTACATGGAGGGGATCTTTCACGGTAGATTGAGGTGAAGGTGATCCCGTGGAGGGGATCCCTATAACTCCCCGATCTGCGTTACTTAAAATCTAACCCAAAACCAAAGCCAAAAACCTAAATAAAAGCAATAACCGAAAATCTACCAATTAAAACATAAGAAAATCCATTAGGTTTAAACCATTTTAAAACCCAAACAAATCCTTAACAAAGGAGACCGTTTCATAATGAAATTCTTATAAATAATAGGCTTGAAAAAGGTCCCAAAGGCCCGCAATAAACTCCCAAAATTTTAACAAAAATCAACCATTTTTTGAAACCCAGAAAATAGGCTACCGCTCGAGAGCTAGAAGGACCGCTCGAGTGCTAACCTTGACGAGAGTTTAGTGCTGAAGGGTGAGTTTCAAATTCCAAAAATATATAACTTGTTCTTAAGGCTCCAAAGGAAAAATCAACTAACCCACATATTCACCGGACACTCAAACCAACCAAACGAAGCCCAAAACCATCTCGGCACATCGGCCTCACAACCAACAATAAATGAATGCAATGGGGAAGGAAAAGATAAAGAAAACAAAATATATAAACAAGGTTAAAAGGTTTGGAGATATACGAAAAAAAACTAAACTAAAAAAATGATAAAACTAAATGAAAACCTACAAAACCAACGTTAGCAACATATACAACGGAAAGCTAGGCACTAAACAAAGGAGCCAACCACCTAAGCCTAAAAATGGTTACGAAATCTAACTACATAAAACAAGAAATCTTCTGCAAACTCTATTCCTCGGCCCGTAACGCTTCCGCTGCACTAACATGCGCCCACTGGCTCATAGAAAACAAACTATATGCGAATTAGGCATGCTTTATGAGAATGACAAGTGATAATGCAAATAAAATTTTACTAAAAATGAAAGAGAAAGGTTAGTATCACATACCATGATTTGGAGGAAAAACAACTAATTACATGTATCACATGCAGGCCAAAGAAATATGAATCTAAATACACGAGAAACAACTAAAGAAAATAAGATTACGCGGAAAATACTTTTTCTCACGTGACGAAGATAGGCTATGTCCCATACCATAGCTTATAAACGCCACACCTCGTATTGATCCCCTTCCCATCTCGCGATGCGAATCACACATAATAGTCTTGATTCCACCCAAGAAAACAAGCACAGGGACTGTCACTATACTATGCAAACACGTGTCTAAGACAGGAGAAGATCGAAAAAAGTGTCAAGTAACACTCTAGACAGGTGTGCACCACAAATGACGTACAAGCCATGGCTCATACATATTTGGGGATTACGCCAACACTGCAGGCAGGTGTGCACCACAAATGACGTACAAGCCATGTCCCATACCATGGCTTATACACATTTGAAGCTCACACCACCGAAAAATACATAGGTTTCACATTCATGTAAACACAGCAAGAAATGATGAATCACATAGCATATATCCACATAACAACAGTATTTGTCCCCCCTATCAAACAAGAACATGAACATGACCACGTTTATGAAGATACATGCATGAGATCGAATAAAACCAAACAATAACAAGGCGAGTAACTTGGGTGTACCGGTGCCCAAAGTCACTTGCATTCACAACACAATCACGGGCTTACCGTTGCCCAATCTTATTAGTCAATCCGGGCTTACCGTTGGGCAATCTCATCAACATACCGCACACAAGGCCAATGGCATAAAAGCCAATCATAGTCCATATCGTAATCACGACGCTTTTACGGCCCGAAACCAATGGCACATCATCCTATCACACAATCCATGGCTTCCAAACATGTATCACAATCAACAACTATTTACATAAATAAAAACTTAAACAACATATCTCAATATCCAAGCTAAGTCACATATCAAGACTTTAATCAAGCTTTTATAAGTTTCACTTTTGTAAAACATGGAAAGGCTTGAGTTCTAATGAAGTATGAATAAGATAACGATTTTCAAACGATCCGAATTTCCATGACAGCCATAAATATAAACAATAATAATAACGACCAATCTCATCAACATAATTAAACATCTAAGTTTAATCATATGAAAACTAATACCAACGTCTCTAATCTCACAGATCGAAGCAAAGAGAAAGGGTCAAGTTCTCACCAACTACAAACAAAGACGAACGAAGCCTCAAAGCAAGGATTCTCAAACTCAACTAAACTCAAAAATCATTTACTTAAAATCTTTCAATATCTCATGTGAACCTCACCTCTACCAATCATCTCAAACAACAGAAATCTAATCTAAAAACAAACCTTTAAAATTTTTTGCCTAAACACCATCGGATTAACTCCAAATCATCATTCACAAACCAACTAACCCTAAATGACTCAATACGCGAAAAATCCCCCAATTCGCCCAAATAACACTCAAACCTCACCTCGACTAACCATTTCAAGATCCGAGAGTTACCATATGTGACAATCTCCATAAAGTTCTAAAAAAGCTAACATGATTCAAGAAATCCTGAAATTATACTCGAAAAAGCCTAATATCTAAAAATAGCATTTTGTACATGATTCAAGTATACAAAAAGTTATAAAAATTCTAACAACATAGTTAAATCACATATTTAACATAGATAACAGAAAACTAACTTTATTTTCCTCTTGACAATCCTATGCCCGAAAAAGTCACAAAATTGTAAAATTTCGCAAATAACTAAATCTAAGCAAACGAAACCAAATCTAACATTCAACAAGACACACAACTTCTAATCGTAATCATAAGAAAGAAAAGGTAAAAAAATTTCAAACAATCTTGAGGTTCGGACCCCGAAAAATGTAATATAAGCCACAAACCTAACTTTTCCGATATCTAAGCATGAAAACATGAAAATACTCTTACATAAAGTAGGTAAAGTTCATAAGTAGGTCGATTCCTACCTCTCAATACGATCCAAACGAGAAAAGGCCGGAATGAGGTACGCCTGCGAAAGCAAAAACAAAATCCGTTCCGATGAAAATGAAGCTCTCGACCTCCCGATCCTCCGTGTAGTGCCAGAAATCAAATCCGAGCCTCCAAGAATCCGAGATCGCAAGTCCTTGGTTGATCTCCTTCATTCTAGAGAGAACAAGAAGGGAAAGGAGTTGAGAGAAATGAAAAAAAGAAGCGCCAGATCTGTTTTAAAAACTTACTGCGTAGTTACCGCTCGAGCGCTCGTTACTAGCGCTCGAGCGCTAAACCCCCAGCAGTAAAAATTTGAAACATCAAATGAGCATAACTTCTTCAACAGAACTCGAAATAGGGCCATTTTTATATGTAACTCAAAGCCCCAGAAGTCCTCTTTCCAACGGTGCAAACCTCGCATCGAAATTCCTCTTGTGGAAAAAGTTATAACCAAACTAATGAAGGTGTGTAGGTCTCCTGTCGCCCGCCCGCTGTTGCGCATCAAACTAAAACTTAAAAATGGGGGCCCGGTCCTACCGCGAACCTTCTCAAACTTAACCCAACACTTAAGAAAAATATAAAGAAGCTAGAAAAATGAACGGCGCGATCATCGAACCTTGAATCGACAATAAACTTTAATTCCTTAAAAACTTTTAACCGGTTTCTCAGAAAAACTAACGAACACCGGTTTGAATTAAAGCTTAAAACCTGAAACGATCCTTGATCTCCCAACCCAAGGCTACCCAAAGCATGTCAAACGACGTCATGCGTGTAATCTAGGTTCAGGTCGTTACAAGATCCACTACTAAAAGAGATTTCGTCCCCAAAATCAAAGTGTCCTAGGTAAGACAACAACTAGTGTGTCTACCTCACACGCCACTCACCTCCCGGGACAAAACTAAACACGTAGGAAAACCAACAAACATTGGCATACACCACTAAAAGAACATAGCGTAACCCCAAACTCACAACTCTCATCCTATCCGGACCCGTCGCAAGGTCACTACGGTGCTACCAGGTATAAACAAAAGCCAGGAGACGATATAACAACACGCTAGACCTAATAACATGCGAAACCAAAGCAAGTAACACATACCGAGATAGGACCATTTGAATGATAAATCAATTAGAACAATTCGTTTGGATTTCTAATTAGAATGAGCGTTCATGAGGCGCCTTTCTAACCAAAACCCCAAAGTAGTCAATCGAACGCCGAGGCAAGAAATACCATCCTCAAGTCTTCTCTCCGTACTCACATAACACATAGCATGCACAAGTTTAGCAATTCACAAGCCCAAGCAAGCAAACTAAAATATGAATGCAACATGCAACTACCCTCTCGGCCAAACTAACTAATCCCACTGTTCCTAGGTATTCAAACCTAGAGCTCTGATACCACTTGTAACACCCCGACCCGCGTTACCTAAAATCTATCCCAAAACCTAACCCAAAAACCTAAATAAAAGCGATAACCGAAAATCTACCAATTAAAACTTAAGAAAACCCTTTAGGTTTAAACCATTTTGAAACCCAAACGAAGCCTTAACAAAAGAGACCATTTTATATAGAAATTACTATAAATAATAGGCTTGAAAAAGGTCACAAAGACCCGCAATAAACTACCAAAATTTTAACAAAAATCAAACATTTGTCGGAACCCAGAAAATAGGCTACCGCTCGAGCACTAACCCTGACGAGAGTTTAGTGCTGAAGGGTGAGTTCCAAAATCCAAAAATATAAAACTTGTTCTTAAGGCTCAAATGGAAAACTCAACTAACCCACATCCTCATCGGACACTTAAACTAACCAAACAAAGCCCAAAACCCTCCCGACACATCGGACTCACAAAAAAACAATAAATTAATGCAATGGGAAAGAAAATGATAAAGAAAGTGAAATATATAAACAAGGTTACAAGGTTCATAGATATACGAAAACAAAATAAACTAAAAAAATGATAAAACTAAACGAAAACCTATAAAACCAACGTTAGCAACATATACAACGGAAAGCTAGGCACTAAACAAAGGTGCCAACAACCTAAGCCTAAACATGGTTACAAAATCTAACTACATAAAACAATAAATCTTCTGCAAACTCCATTCCTCGGTCCGTCACGCTTCCGCTGTGCTAACCTGCGTTGTTAGAGACAGCGTGAGCCCACTGGCTCGTAGGAAACAAACTATATGAGAACTAGGCATGCATTATGAGAATGACATGTGATAATGCAAATAAAATTTAACTAAAAATGAAAGAGAAAGGTTAGTATCGCATATCATGATTTGGAGGGAAAACAGCTAATTACATATATCACAACCAAACCAAAGAAAAACGAATCTAAATACACAGGAAACAACTAAAAAAAATAAGATTACGCGGAAAATACTTCTTCTCACGTGATGAAGATAGGCTGTCCCGTACCATAGCTTATAAACATCACACCACGCATTGATCCCCTTCCCATCTCGCGACGCGTATCACACATAATAGTCCTGACTACCCCCAAGAAAACAAGCATAGGGATGGTCACTGTACTATGCAAACACGTATCTAAGATAGGAGAAGATCGAGACAAGCGTCAATTAACACTCCAGACAGGTGTGCACCACAAATGACGTACAAGCCATGTCGCGTACCATGGCTCATACACATTTGAGGCTCGCATCAACACTATAGGCAGGTGTGTGCCACAAGTGACGTGCAAACCATGTCCCATACCATGGATTATACATATTTAAAGCTTACGCCACCAAAAAATACGTAGGTTTCATATTCATGTAAACACATCAAGAAAGGATCAATCACATAGCATATATCCACATAACAGTAGTATTTGTCCCCCAATCAAACAAGAACAGGAACATGACCGCGTTTCTGAAGATATATGCATGAGACCGAATAAAACCAAATAACAACAAGGCGAGTAAATTGGGTGTACCAGTGCCCAAAGTCACTTGCATTCACAATGCAATCACGAGCTTACCGTTGCCAATCCCATCATCATACCACACACAAGGCCAATGGCATATAAGCCAATTATAGTCTATATCGTAATCACGGCGCTTACATGGTCCGAAACCAACGGCACATCATCATATCACACAATCCATGGCTTCCAAACATTTATCACAATCAATAACTATTTACGTAAATAAAAACTTAAGCAACATATCTCGATATCCAAGCTAGGTAACATATCAAGCCTTTAATCAAGATTTTATAAGTTTCACTTTTGTAAAACAAGGAAAGGCTCAAGTTCTAACGAGGTATGAATAAGATAACAATTTTCAAATGATCTGAATTTCCAAGATAAACATAAATATAAACAATAATAATAACGACCACTCTCCTCAACAGAATTAAACGTCTAAGTTTAATCATATGAGAACTAATACCAACATTTCCAATCTCACATATCGAAGCAAAGAGAAAGGGTCAAGTTCTAACCAACTACAAATAAAGATGAAAAAGCCTCAAAGCAAGGATTCTCAAACTTGTCTAAACTCTAAAATCAATTACTTAAAAACTTCCAAAATCTCATGTGAACCTCGCCTCTACCAATCATCTCAAATAATAAATATCTGATCTAAAAACAAACCTTTTAAATTTTTGGCCTAAACACCCTCGAATTAACTCCAAATCATCATTCACAAAACAACTAACCCGAATGTCCCAACTCATGAAAAATCACCCAATTCTCCCAAATTACACACAAACCTTGCCTCGAATAACCATTTCAAGATCCGAGAATTACCACAGGTGACAATCTCCATAAAGTTCTAAGAAAGCTAACAAAATTCAAGAAATCCTGAAATTCTACTCGAAAAAGCCTAATATCTGAAAATAGCATTTTGTACATGATTCAAGCATACGATAAGCTATAAAAATTCTAAAAATAGTGTTAAAACACAAATTAAACATAGATAACAGAAAACTAACTTTATTTTACTTTCGACAATCCTAAGCCCGAAAATGGCACAAAATTATAAAATCTCGCAAATAACTAAATCTAAGAAAACGAAACCAAATCTCACATCCAACAAAGACACAAAGCTTCTAATCGTAATCATAAGAAAGAAAAGGTAAGAAGTTTTAAACAATCTTAAGGTTCGGACCCCGAAAAATGCAATATAAGCCACAAAACCTAAGTTTTTGGATATCTAAGCATGAAAACTTGAAAATACTCTTACATAAATTAGGTAAAGTTCATAAGTAAGTCGATTCATACCTCTCAAGATGATCCAAATGAGAAGAAGCCGGAACAAGGTACACCCGCGAAAGCAAAAACAAAATCTGTTCCGGTGAAATCGAAGCCCTCGACCTCCCGATCCTCCATGCGGTGCCTGAAATCAAATCCAAGCCTATAAGAATCCGAGATCGCAAGCCCTAAGTTGATCTCCTTCGTTCTAGAGAGAACTAGGCGGGAAAGGAGTTAAGAGACATGAAAAAAGAGAAGCTTCGGATCTGTGTTAAAAACCTGCTGCGTAGGTACCGCTCGAGCGCTCGTTACTAGCGCTTGAGGACTATACACCAGCAGCAGAAATTTAAAACTGCAAATGAGCATAACTTCTTCACCCAAACTCGAAATAGGGTCGTATTATATGAAATACGAAGCCCCGGAAGTCCTCTTTCCTACGGTGTAAATATCGCATCGAAATTCCTCTTGTAGAATAAGTTATGCCCAAACTAATGAAGGTATGTAGGTCTCCTCTCGCCTACCCGCTGTTGGACATCAAACTAAAACTTTAAAATAGAGACCCGTTCCTACCCTGAACCTTCTTAAACTTAACCCAACACTTAAGAAAAATATAATGAAGCTAACAAAATGAACGGTGTGATCATCGGACCTTGAATCGACAATAAATTTTAATTCATTAAAAATATTTAACCGGTTTCTCAAAAAAAAAACTAATGAACACCGGTTTAAATTGAAGCTTAAAACCCAAAACGATCCATGATCTCCCGGCCCAAGGCTACCCAAAGCGTGTCTAACGAAGTCACACGTGTAATCTAGGTCCGGGTCATTACAATCCCATCCATATCCCACGAAGGGGATACCTCATATTGATGAGGATGGTGATGACGATTCCGTGGAGGGGATCTCTCACCTTATCCTAAGGGAACTTGTTTATAGTCACTTCCGTGGTAGTGACTGTCATATGACATGGACAGGGTCCAAAAAGGGAGTTTGCTTTCTTCAGTTGAGAACCGTAAATAAGGGGTGGTTCAGGTGAAGCCAAGAAGCTCTAGTTGGGGTCATTACCATGGTCATGACCTGGATGCCCATTTCCTTCGGTACGGGACCGTAAACTTGGGATTGGTCCATACAGGGGTCATGGCTTGGATGAGAGCCAAGGAGCTTTACTTGTAGCGTTTGTTATAGTGCTTATGTATTGGTTGCGCAAATGTGGAAAAATAAATCTTTTCTAAAACATTATGCAAACTAGCTTTTGGCTACGATAAGCCTACCTTACTTCAAGTTATGTTTATACTTAAATGGTTGCATAATCACCTTGCATAACATGCTTGTATCACTGATTATCACATTTCCTACGAGCGCTGGCTCATAATGTTGTTTTAAAACAACATTCCAGGTAACCATGGCAACGCGATTCTTGTTGCTTAGAATCACGGATATGGTGCTTCCCAAGTCACCCATGGCATGGGATTGGATGGATTAGACTTCTAGCATATTTCTTTATCCATTTAGACCTATGTTCTTGTTTAATTACTTTGGAGAATTGTAATAGTTTAACTTTAGACTTTCTATTTCAATTCCAGATGATTGTAAGGCTATTAGGCCACTTACATTGTTAAGGATGCACATGGTGAGATATTGGGATCTTTTGGTTTAGTTGGTTAATTTAAATCAAATTGTAGTGTGAGTTTTAATTCATGTATGAGGGTGGACTTTTATCTTGTTGGGCTATGAAATGGTTTCAAAATCATAATCGATTTTGGAGATGAAACTAGGTAGTTAATGATTGAAACTGTCAACATTATGTTAAAGCATGTTTTGACATTGGAAAATAAGATTTTTGAGTAGTGAGATGGGGCAGAAATCTGGTTGTAGGAAACATTCTGGTCCTATCGCGCTTGAGTGGGGTTGATTTCCTGCGGCAATTTGGCTTATTGCACAAAATTCAGTTTTTCAATAGAGTTTTCGGGCCTCACATTTAATACTAAAAATGGAGCCCTTTTTAAGTGGAAATTATTAAAGGGAGTGTTTCAAAAGCAGGTTTTAAAATGATAAAAATTTGGGCTTTTCTCGATGGGTAACTAATTAAGTTAAATCTTAATTTGCACCCGGTTTCGTACGTAACATGGTCTCTCTCTCTCTCTCTCTCTCTCTCTAATCTCTCTCAGGCTCCCTTGAGTTATGTTTAATATAAAAGGGTCAGGATGTGAGAACTTGGTATCAGAGCTTACGCTCGAATACTTTGGAACCGTGGGGAAAGAGTGTGCCATGTCGTGAGAGATGACTTGTATGTTGCATTCATAGCATGTGTGCTACCTGATTTATATGACACGCTACG
>JAULLG010402393.1:0-11497 GCA_035668355.1 Sarracenia leucophylla
GTTTTCAGAATGCGAACAGCTCTTTGTCGTCGCGAATAGTAGATTGCGCTAGGGTTTTAGATTGAGACTAGTATTGGGTGTTCTGGTGGTCGACGAGGGCAGGGGAAGAGGTTTCGGTGGTCGGCGAGAAGCGGCTAAGGGGTTTTGGTGGTCGGCGATCACTGTCGGAGGGTTTCAGATCGCGCTAGGGTTTCGGATCGCAACTGGTTTTGGGTGTTTCGGTGGTCGACGAGGGCAGGGGAAGAGGTTTCAGTGGTCGGCGAGCAGCGGCTAAGGGGTTTTGGTGGTCGGCGATCACTCTCGGAGGGTTTCTGGTCGGCGAGGGTTGCAGGCAAAGGTCGCAGGGAGTTGGGTTTCTGAGTTTCTGGTTTCTGGGTTGCAGGTTGAGGGTCGTCGGGTCGCCGGAGGGTTCTGGGAGTACAGAGGGAGATGAGGGACAGAGGGAGAATAAAGGAGAGAAACAGCCGTGGGATACAGAAACAAAGGATGAGGGAGGAGACAGACGGTGGTGGCGGCAGCAGGCTAAGATTTTCAGACCTGCTATGATACCAAGTTAGAAAAAATACTAGAGAATATTATTCATATTAGCCAAAACGGTTTAAACAACTATGAAGAATTACATCATATGTATAACCTACAAAAAGCCTAAACTAGGAAACAGTATATACACTACGAATTACAATATATATAGAATCGGAATATTTGTGAATATTCTAAAATATTCTCACACTTACAAGACTTGAGAAATAGTGCAGCTATCGAAGGGGAAGTCAGCCTTATTACACACTAAAAGAAGCTGATGGAGCATGCGGTATAATACGAGATTAGTGGTTAAGGGGTTTCAGCAAAAGCCGAGAATTGACTACATGGAGATATTTTCACTTGTTGTGAAGATATCCACTGGTAAGACTATGCTGAGTTTAGTGGCCAGTGAGAACTTGCATCTAGAACAGTTGGATGTCAAGACGACGTTCCTCCACGGGAATTTGGAAGACGAAATTTACATGCGTAAGTCACATAAGTATTCAGGTTAGGGAAAGGAGGAGTTGCTATGCAGATTGAAGAAGAGTTTGTATGGGTTGAAACATGTACCTAGGCCGTGGTACCAGAGATTTGACAGTTTTATGGTAGATACTGGGTTCAACATATGCGAGGGTGATTGGTGAACACTGCTGTTATGTCGAAAGGTTTAATTCTTCCTATCTGACATTTCTCCTATACGTAGATGATATGCTAGTTGTAGGATCCAGCACATAAAGAGATTAATAATATCAAGGCACAACTATCGCATGATTTTGCTATGAAAGATTTGAGGGAGGCCAAATGGATCCTTGGTATGATGATCAGTAGACATAGGAAGGAGTGGAGGCCGAGGCTATCACAAGCCGAGTATGTTGAAAATGTCATGCAGCATTTCAATATAAAGGGTGCTAAGCCTGTTAACGTACCTTTTGCACATCACTTTACACCCTTAAAGGAACAAGAAGCTATCACTGATGATGAATAGAACTATATGGCGAAGAT
The DNA here is from genome assembly GCA_035668355.1 of Sarracenia leucophylla. NCBI lineage: Eukaryota > Viridiplantae > Streptophyta > Magnoliopsida > Ericales > Sarraceniaceae > Sarracenia > Sarracenia leucophylla. Next base: position 1,525 of record JAULLG010402393.1, read on the forward strand.
TCTTTATGCATCAGGAGTAGGAAGTCCAGTATATGCCATGACCTGGACTAGGTCGGACATCGCCTTTGTTGAGTCCAGGTTAGGAATGTTGGATAGCTTGATATACATTGTTGGCTCATTTCCTAATAGCTTAAGTTTTTGGGACAATTGGTGACTTAACATAGTATCAAACCTCTAGTTCCATGAGGTCTTGGATTCAACTCTCGTGATGTGTTTCCATGTTATATTTGTATTGTGCACTCCGTGTGTTGGTGCACCTGTTCAGTTTGTTTGTCTCTTTATGTGCGAGACATGATTGCACGTGAAAGGGAGTATTGGATAGTTTGATATATGTTGGGCTCATTTCCCAATGGTTTTATGTTTTTGGGACAATTGGTGATTTAATGAGGAACACAAGGTGTCAGTAATGTGGATTCTGAAGTATCTTAGGGGGGATCACAGGATATGCTTTGTGCTACGGAGGCTCAGAGATTTAGCTCAGAGGGTTTGACTCTGACTTGGCTGAGGATATTGAAAGCATGTGTACCACAGAATATGATTTTTACCCTGGGTAGCGTAGCTGTGAGCTAAGTGTTCAGATTGCAGAATATTGTGGCAATCTCGATCATAGAGGCATGATATGTTGTAGCTAGTAAAGCGTGTAAAGTGTTGATTTAGCTAAAGGGTTTTTTGATGGAATTGACTAGAGATTAAGATATGTGCCAGTTGTATAGTGACAATCAAAGTGCTATACATTTGACAAAGAACTTGACATTTCACTCAAGGACTAAGCATATTAATATTAAGTATCATTTTATTCGGTGTCATTTGGAAGAGAAACAATATGATCTGGAGAATGTTCAAATGAACGAGAATCATGCAGATATGTTCACGAAAGTGGTGATAGTTGAGAAAATGAGGGAGAGTTCAACGTCAGTTGGTCTTTTGGCTTAGAGGACTGGAGGACTCACATGGAAGTTTGCTTGGGGAATGATGGAGACTATGAAGGATTGAATTCTGAGCTTTAGAAGGCTTGAAAGGGATTTTATTCAAGTGGGAAATTGTTGAGAAAATGAATAAAATTCCAATTTTGGGATTGACCGCTCGAGTCATCTTTTGACCACTCGAGCGGTCTGATCAGGCATGAGAAACCAAAAGCCACTTGGACTGCTCGATGTCCGCTCGATATAAAGACTGCTGTTTTAAGTGCGAGTTAGGGTTTGCGCCATTAGGGTTTTATGTATTGTTTTGGCTATGCTTCCTCTGTAATCTTTGAAAATCATTGTACTCAAGTTCTCTATTAATTTCTATTGAAGTGTGACTCCTGTGTATGTAGGCATACTTCCTGAACTACGTAAAATCTTGTGTGTGATTCTTGTGTGTTTGCTTGACTGTTTTACATGGTCTCCGCTCTATTCATATGTGGTTTGTTGGTTCGATATTCGATCACAATCTTTAGGTGGGGACTAGAGTCTCGGTTATCGATTTGGTCTAAATCCTCAACACTACATTCCTACTCTTAGTACTGAATTAGAATTGTGACCTACTCCCAACACCCCTGGGGATCCTGGTCCTCGCACCGTGGCAAAAGGAGGCAAAAGGAGGGTAAAAATAGCCTCGATTTTTTTTTTGCCTACAATATTCTAATGTTTGATGTCTTGACATGGCCGTTCATACAATTCCCCTTCCTCCAGAGTGGAACCCACTATCTGGTCACCATATGGTTAAGCATTTTATGAGCTTGATATGATTTGGATTACTCTTAATATACGCTGGCAGAGAATATAAAAATAGCCTCGATTTTTTCTGTCTACAATATTCAATTAACTTTATTTTTATAAGAGAGTACAAAATAAAATAAAACATGATCAACTGACTTATTTCCATCAGTAATGTGTCATAGACTCATAGCAATTACTTGCACTACATTGAATGGGTTGTGTGCCCCAAGCTACTCTGTTTGGGGCCATTCTTTTGTGTTTAATTTCATATTGATAGAAATAATTGTTGAAATATTGTTTCTGATGTGATCAGAATTATGGACTAGGCATGCAAAAAATGTTGCCTTCTCCTCCCCTCTCTTGCTCTCCCCACCAATGAATAAGTAAACAAGTACAATACATTACAATGTAAAACAAAAGGGGCCCAGTCGCCCATGCCATAATTCAGTATTTGGTCACCATGGATGATCAGTTATGTGTTTGCTCTCTAAATCCATGTATTTCTTTGAATTTGCTCATCCATAATTCAGATGTGAATGCTTTCACCAATTATGCAAGTTTTTGTAATTGTACTTGGTTTCCCTAAAAAAAAAAAAAAAATTGGTCTATAACTTTGAGGTTCTGTTTAAGTGATCATTGATATCTGCCTCATATTTTGCTAGGTTGCTGAAATAAATCGTATATTGCGAAGTGGTGGTATCTTTGTCGGAACTACCTTTCTTCGAGTCACTTCATCGACTCCAGAGGTATTAAGGCCTTTTATACAGGTGATGCTCATTTCTCATTCTTTTCCTAGCTTGGTTCTAGGATTTTCTCCAAAAGTTCTCTTCAACTGAGATTCAGCTTCGATAAAATATCAAACCTGTTATTTGACTGATAACTAGAAGATGCAGTGGGGCAACAGATGTCAACTAAAGCTTGTAGTAATTTTGATATAAGGTAGAAAAAACAGAACCGTACTACCGAATTCTGTTAAGTTATGTTTTGTTAGCTTGTATATATGTGTTAGGGACAGAGTTGTAATACTTCATATAGTCTTGAGGGTATTTATGTCAATTCATGTAGTTTGATGCACTCACTATTTCTAGAGACTTGTAGTGGAGGGGGCATTACTTTTCATAAAAAGGTAAAAGCTTAGGCTGTCAAGTGGTATTGAGTTTTTTGAGGGAGGTGATTTTTTACATGTAACATTATAAAAGCGGAGACAAGAAGACGCCACAAGATGTTGGCTGACAGTGGGCTGTAATTTCTTTATTTTCTTATCTTTTTTTTTTTGAAAAAATGAAAATTGTTGGTGATGGGTCTGAAGAAAGATGAGGGGCTGGTGGATGTTGTTAAGGAAGCTAATAGCAGCAGTGGGTTTCAGATGCAGTAGTTTTGATAACTTGGTTGTGTGTTGAAGATATGGACAAGAGTTCCAAAATGAAAATGTCGGCACGAAGAGCAAATCGAATGGAATTGTGGTTTGGTGTTGCTCTAATACCACTTGATGTCTGAAGGATAGGATAGGATAGGATAGGATAGGATAGAATCATTGAATAGAAGATTGTAAACAAAGAAACTAATTGAATAGAACTGAAATAAAAGAAAAGGAAGGCCACACTCAAAAGAAAAAGAGAACTTGATCTCAATATCAACCTATATTCATTCACTCAGTATCATAGTATACTCATTCTATTAGGCATTAAGCAAAATCCTAATTAAAGCTACACAAAATAAAATATCACAATCTAGGAAAACCCAAATTTAGGTCACCAAGTTTAAAAGATTTCAATAAAATCAAAATATAAGATATTGGTAAAATTACTAGATTCATAAATCTTAAAATATTTTCATCCTATGCCTCATTTCCCATCATAGGGCACGCCACATTTAATAGAATAGAAAATCCTAATCTCTCATGTCGATAGTAGGTTGCTTTATTAGAGAGAGCTTTTAGAGTTTTGACTCGTAGTTGTACCTCTATCACGCCCCGACCCGCATGACTAAAACTCTTTATCAAACCCCACTTCATAATCTTTTTCAAAATTTCGTATAAATATTCTAATTCTGAATTTCCAAAAATTTTGGCAGAGTTTCCTCCAAATCAAATCACAAGCTAACTGAAACTACAATATACAACTACAAATTCAACGATATCTCACATGCATGCGAAATATGATAAATGGTCTTATGGTCTTACAATTCCAAAACTAGTAAAACAAACTACAACTATCTAACAAATTTTTATACTTTGAAATACCACGAATTCGTCAGCATTTTCTGCACCTTCATTGTCCTCAGAATTTCCAAGCTGTCTCTATGTTAATCTTTCTTTTCCTTGAAATATGTTAACCACAGGGGTTGAGCCCAAAGGTAGGATAAAGACTAAAAATAAAAAAATGCAATATATGTGCAGTGAGTGTGTGGGCACGAAGTAAAACCTAATAAGCATAACATTTTAAATAAAAAAAATAATATTTATCTTTCCCACACACTTAGTTTTACATAAATCCATATAATACTGAATTTGACATTTATTTATAATATACAGAAACATCATGCTCATGATATCACGTTTACTTATAATCTTTGTTCTTACTTCTTCTTAGTTTCTCATTCTGGGATTTCATGCTTATTTTCTTTCTTAGCATTTCATTCATTCATTCTTATCTCTGTTATAAAATCTTATCCTAACTATTCTCATATATTGGTTTAATTCCATTTGAAGTCAAATCATATTACCATTTCCATTCTTTAATTTGATTTATGAACCGACGTCAGGTGCGTCTCATGGAACCTCAAACAGCTATTCCACCGACTTAGCAAGTTCGATAAAATAGCATGTCCGTTCCATGATCCACCGCAATCCCAATTTATGGTTTCTGAGGGAACGACAACCCATATCCAATTTACGGTTTCCAAGAAACCGAGGGAACGACAACCCATCCAATTTACGGGGACTGACTCGAGGGGACGACAACCCATCTTGCGCAAGTTTTCGGACTTTCACCGAGGGGCAATTATGTCCCAATCTATCCACATCTCAACACAATCCAATCGGTTCATCAGTAAACCATTTCTCCCATTCAGTGTTCTCAGCATTATACAATTCACCATATTTCTTAATAATTCACGTTCATAGACTTCACAAGTCGTTACTTCATCATTTCACGTTTTACTTAGTCAACTTTTAAAATCAAAGTTTCTCAAGCTTTCCTCATTCATAATGGTCATTTCAATTCATGTTAAAGACTTGCAATTTAGTTCAAGTAAATGTGTTAAACCCACATTTTATATATTTATTTTTAATCTTTCTAAATTATATTTTCCATATGTTCTTAACAAAATTTTGCATCTCTTTCTATTTTCTTTCCTCTCTTCTTTTTGATTTGTAAGTTCAGTACCTCGTTCGGCGCATCACTTTACCAAATTGACATTCAACGGGTTTATAGGCCAACCATTCAACAAACATATATGATGAAATTTTCATCTTCTTATCCAATCCTGAGAGTTAAGAATAACCAAACTGTTATTAAGACTTGGTACCATTACTAGTATTCATAAGTGGCAACATTCAAAACTTAGATTTTACATATTCTATATAAAATCTACACATAAATATTCATCATCTATTTCTAATATATTGACAAACTAATTTATAATTTAAACTTCTCAAATAATAGAAAAATATCTAACACTACATTTCTCTTGGCAAAGTAACCTACAGCTCATTAGGAGATTTAAGAGTATAACTTTCTCAATTATTGGGTAAGTATAGTTTACCAAATGCTTGTGGTTGTATATTATTGGATTCTTTACAAATATAGTTTGACACCCTCTTCAATATTTTGGGTAATTAACCCTCTTCAATATTCCTGTCACAATATTATAATATTTATAACTTGACAATTGACAATGGTTGAGGCAACACAACTAGCTAATCAACGGTGCCACACTTGATTGTATATGGACTAGATTCAGAGTTTATATAAAACATCACATAAGTTGAAATAGAAATTCAATAGAGAAGAAGAAATTATTGTATTGATATATCTCTTTACACGTGAATATACATCATATATATAGGGTTGAGGAACCCATAATTTAGGAAACAAAATCATCCCCTTTAATAAGGAAAGGATATGCACTAATCTAATATTTGTAACGTAATATTCTCTCAATCAATTACACAATAATACAATATTTATTTCTATATCGTAACGACATACAACTAGACAAGGCAAATTCTAGAATATAAACAGAAAATCCAATGTGAAGCCACACAGAGAAAAAAAAAATGACACACCCTCACTATTTAGTTAACACGTTTAGGGTTATCAATTTCATTCTATTCACTAAGGAACTTAAACCATCTCAATCATTCGTAGGGTGATATTTGTGGTAGAGAGTTATGGAGTGCACTCATAGTTTTGTGAAGTTACTAAGGTTGAAATTATGGACAGCGGCGGTGGTTACCGTTACGTACTGCCGAAAAAAGTAGAAATAATACTATTGAAAACATCTGCAAATAAAATTGTGCTTTAGTATATAAAACATTTTAATATTTCTCTTATATTAATTTTTTTTCAATCATTGAGAAATTAAAGCTGGGGTGCAGATAATGATAGCAACAATTCTAGTGATATTGCTTGGGTTTATCAAATGAAAAAAATAAAACAAAACTACTACTTTTAAGCTAGCTTTACAGCATGCCTATGCTGTATATCAAAGTTTCTTAAGCCTTTATGTACTACTTATAATCTCAAAAGGAAATAATGGCAAACTGGATTAGAAGACCTAGGGGTATGTCAATAACAACAAATGGTAGTAAACTTACAATTTAATAGTTCAAAATTATCTCTGTTCTTAATTACAGTAAAAAAAAACCTGTTCGGATATTTGCAACTTAATCAAAGGACCCATTATTGAATGGAAGCTAGCAGAGGGAAAGGAGGACTTTGTGACACTAGTAGAAAGGAAACACATATAAGTGAGGACCTTAGATGAAGATTGCTGCTAAATTCCATTTGGGTGTTTTGGATTTAGGCAAAATTCCCAAATTTACATAAACTAATCATATTACCAATTTTCAATTCCATAATCCAACATTCAATTATACCACTAGCCCTTATGCCTTGCGATCAATATTTAAACAATTTCATCCCTTTAAATTTAACCCAAAGTTCATGGATTTTAAAACCTTTCATTAAAATCATTAAGAATCAACACATATAAACACAAATCTTCATAAATAGTCTAAACCTATCTCGATTGGAGCAAAACCCAAGCTATTGCCGGACTGGTGGTCGACGCCGGAGTTGCTCGATGCCGGCAATGGCTGTCGCCGACAGTGGCGGGATAGGCAGCGGTTGGCGCTGTCTTCTTCTTCTCTCTCTCTCTCTCTATGTGCAGCGCATGAAATGGAACAGCCCCTGTTTTCTCTTTTGTTTGGTTTTGCTGCTATATACATCATAACCTAAGTCATCTCCTTGTGTTTCGGGGGGAATTAACCACCCCCAGACGTGATGCAAATTTCATTTTATTTTATTTATTTGTTTATTTGTTTACTTGTTTTTTTTGTTTCACTTTCTTCTTTATTTTTTTTTTACTTTAACTTGAACAAAAATGTTATTATTATTATTATTATTTTTATTTGCTTAAACTTAACTTTAATCTTATACTTAAACTTGATCTAAAAATATTATTTTAAACAATTACTTATAATCTTTAATAATAAGCCCCTCAACAAAATAATTAATAAAATACTAAATAAAAACATATCGGGTCTCCACAAGTTTCCCTACTTTTGGGAATTGCGTTCTCGCAATTCAAAACTTGTTATCCGTATGTTCCCCGTCGAATACTACTAGTATATTGTTTTTCTCGTTCAATTATTATTTTCTAGTCCAATTTTAAATAATTGCTAAAATAAAATAAGATGGATCACTACAACCTCCCACCAGAGGAGCACTTTTCTTTTTCTAGATAACACTTTATTTATGGAGAAATTCCATTTCATCCAGTAATCACATTCGATTTCAAGTATATTCCTACATAAACACATTCGATTCGAAGTATATTCCTACATAACATCTTTAGTCAAAGTATTGCATAATATACATCATATTTGCGTGTTCTTAATGTATTCATGTACTCGTACCTAATTTTGGATGCATATCCCTGTATCCAAAGATTATGGTACACCCACATCCGTCATTTATACCCAAATCCATGCAACAGAGATCAGAATACGAAATAGCTTGAAGCTGTTTAGTTGCAGGTCAGATAATAATTCTGTACATGTGCGGTTAGGGTTTTAATTTAGATCCAAGGAAGAGAAGCTTGATTGGGAATTGAATGGTGAATATGGTAGTCTGAAGACATAGAAAGGAACAATCCAGGTTATCATTCCTGTTCTCCAAAAAACCATTTTACAAATACTTCTGCTACCCTGATGGTTGTTAGCATGATTTTGCTTAGGTTCTTTGATAGGTCATTGATACTGATATTATATATTCCATGGGATTATATTTCCCTTGTTTGAATTCAACAAGTGGTGGGAGGATTATATATCTATTGGATAACTAATCCCAAGAAATGTAGGATAAATAATACTTAAGAGAATGTTGTATTAATAATCACTCACTACAACTCCCTAGAAATTACTTATCAAGAGGGATTATAACCCTCTAATTATTAATCCAATCAATGAAACATGGCCTTAGTGTACTTCTCTCTAGTATCTAGAAGTTTAGACATTGGGAGATAATCTTTGCCAATCTTGCTTCAAGTATTAGCTAGTCGAAGCAATTAGATTCTTGATCCCTTGCAGGCCGTATCACTTCCAAAATGGTTTGTTTCACATTGGCATGTGTTTCTTTGTGTCACTTATTAGGTAGGAATGTCTTAGGAAAAAACACAGATGATTTTCCTTAGAGATGTGCTTATCATGGGAAGTGAGAATCACTTGGTTTTCCTTGTTTTCAGCTTGTGAATCAGCATGTATTGCGTCAAATCCTCTAAAGTGTCATTCTTAAGCTGGTCAAAGCCTACAATTAAGAGAACCCGTGACAAATAAGATCCCAAAGTTGCATCAACTGGTTATTTTAATTATCAGCCTTGTGTTGATGATATAGAAATGCTTTTGGAAGAAAGAAATCTACAAATTGTTAGTTTTTGGCCACTTTTCAAAAGCAAAGTATTAGATTGGCATAGGGTTAGAATATGAGGAAGTGGTTGCAGATAGTTAAATGACATATTAGTTAAGTGATTGATCATCATCCAAGAAATGCATGTTTCTTGAAGAATTAGGCAATGCATGCATCTTGACCAAGCAAAATTGAAGGTAAAATGTGAGTTTTAGTCAAACAAATTGTGTCAAGTTCATGACATTTAATGATTTTGTGGCTTGTTCTTTTTTCTTTGATTTTGATTGGATTGTTTTTAGTTTGGGAGTGTTGAACAATGCTTCTGGGTTCTATTGATAAAATATATTGGGAATACGCCATGAATTTCTGTGACTGTATATGGACAATGTCTGTGGTAATGTATGGACGATGTATGTGTTAATGTACAAGCCTGAGGGTAGGCCAAGGGGTGTAATAGGGTTTTAGGTCTGGAAAAGAGGATTGCTGATGACTGGCTAGATGATTCAACTGGTTGATAGAAATTGTGCATATTCTTAGCCATCGGTCGTTTCAACTACTGATTTCTCAACTACTTGACTTAAAATGTTTGTGAATCAGTCAATTGACTGATAGATATAATATAGTAAAAGGTCTCGAGAAGAAAATAATCCTATTTGACCGTAGTATATTGCTAACATCAGGAAATGGAAAAATAAAAAATCTCAAGTAACTGGCCAAGCTGCTAAAGTGGCTAAATTAGTGATGAATCTAGTTAATAAAATGGGTCCTATAGAAAGTCCATCTATTCCTAATCTTCAACGGAAATTAGAAAAACTGATCCATTTATAATCTTTGACTAATTAGATTAATGGATGGTCCGATTAAAAAAGATAACAAAGTGCATAGGTTGTTAGAAAGAGTTTTAATATACATATATATAACGTATAGCAACAAATTTAGTTTGGGGGGTATGGGACAAAATAAATTGATATGTGTCGATGAACATATCTATTAGTAGTTGTTGGATGCCTTGATATACATAATTGGGCCCATTTCTTAACGGTTTAAACTTTTTAGACAATTGGTGACTTGATATGTATCAGACCTCTAGTTTCATGAGGTCTTGGGTTTAAGTCTTGTGACGGGTTTCTCTGTTACATTTGT
>JAULLG010403492.1:0-11495 GCA_035668355.1 Sarracenia leucophylla
CTCTCTCTCTCTCTCTCTCTCTCTCTCTCTCTCTCTCTCTCTCTCTCTCTCTCTCTCTCTCTCTCTCTCTCTCTCTGCTACGCTGAAATGGTAAGACCCAAAACTCTATTTTTGTTAATTTCTCTGTTTCGGTCCCATTGGGTTCACGCAAAGGGAAGATTCATTTATTTATAATATTTGATCTGTGTTTATTGATCGGTTTTTGAAGCAATCTATCGCCGGAATCAACCGTGGGACAACCTCCTTCACACGCCGACCACCATCTCCATTCGTCGGACCACGCGCCGTCACGTCGTCGGTAAACCCTAAGCCCATGTTCTTCTCCCACTCTCTCTCAGTGAGTCCTTTGTTCTCTATTTCTCTCCCCTTTCTCTCTTCTGTTGTTGCCTTTAGTTAGGAATTGGATGCTGTAGCTTTTGGGTGTTTTGGATTTAGTTAAAAATTGATCCCTTTTTCTGAAAGCGTTGCTTAATAGTAGACGGTGAGGAGACTTTTAAAGTTCGGAAAGGGTCATGTTTTCCGTTGAGTGTGTTCCGTAGAACTAACCCCCTTTTATGGTTGAGATTGTTGCCAGGGAAATCACTTAGTTATGAGGTAGTTTGTTTTAGTTGTGGTAGTTTGTTTGCTGTGTGTCTGAAAAGATTAGAGCATTTGGGGCTTTAAATTGATAAATTCACATACTAATGGAAGAGCTAAGATGAGTAACATCCACGTTTGTCCTGTCTCTTATAGACTTCATCTTCATCATAATTGATGGTGGATTTGCTATCTATTTTTTCGTCCATTAGTGGTTTTCATTCTTTCCATATTTGTATTTACTTCCAAAACTGAGAAGCAAGTAACTATTCTTTTATATAATTCTTTTTCCAATTGGTTTGAGAAGTTTTTGGTTTCATGTTTCTTATAAATGATTCAAAATCCAAGGGATTTGTGCTCTGGTTCCATCACTTACACACTTCAAATAGCTCATTTTTTGTTTTGTGTTTGATTTCAGGCATATGTATTTGATTCTTTTGCTTCTGTGCACAAACATGAATTCTGTATGCACCATTACTTGCCAGTACGGAGGGAAGAATTATTTTATGATATTAAATTATTAATCACTGTTATGTAAGAATTTGATCTAATGAATGAATGCAAATATTTTGCTGCATTGGAAAGAATGCAATTTAAACATGCTCTTTAAATTGATGTTGTTATTTAGTCCAATAAGTGGAAGAGCTAATCTTGCATAGGTAACACTTTTTCTCACAGCCTCGCCCCGCCTATCGGCAAACTCTCTGCACCGCTTCTTCTCTCCGTGCCTCCCTACATTGTCGTCACCGTCTTTCACTACCGGCAAGTCCTTTCTCTCTCTCTCTCACTCTCTCTCTTTCGGTCCCTACATTGGAGTTTGCCTTTACGTTTGGAGATTTTGTTTTTATTCATTTCTTGATCTGGGTTTGCTATTTTTCTCCTTCACATATTTTCTATACTTTCTAATATTGAGGGGAGATTTTTGTGTAAAACTACCATGTTAAAAAAAACATACTAAAAAAATATGTTAAAAAAAGCATGTCATTATTATCTCTGAACCATTGCCATTAGTTCCTCTGTCCTTCTTGAGGAGAACACCAGGGAAGACGAAAAAGTTCTTTGTCTATTTGTGTTGTATTTGAAGTTTAAAGTTTTGTGGGTGGATTTTGATAACTCCTTTTAATTTATCAAATATGCGTCTTGCTATTGCTGTAAATAATTCTTTTATTTCTCTATTTGTGTATTCAAGGGCCAACCAATATATTTGGCTAAACTGAATGTTAGTTAATATATCTTTTTAAAAAAGTTGGTTAATTTTTTGTCTATGAATTTAAATAAGTAAACATCCAAGAAATTAGGAAAAGAAATTCTTTGAAAAGGTTGGTTTAAAATTGAAACTGAATCCTTTATTGACCTGAGTTGTCAATATCATGGGTATGATGCTCTTTGGTGTGAGAAATTAGCTCCCTAAAATATGAAAAATGCAAATAATTGATCTTGGTTGAAGTATGCCATCAAAGTGAATTATCCCAAGACAACAAGAAGTTTTTTTTTTCCTTTGTGTTCAATGACATGCCCATTAGTCCTTAACATAGTCCACTTTTTAGATGTATATAGAGGCGATCTATAGAGGATTGAAAAGAAATGGAAGGGAGAACAAATGGTTACTGAGTGTGACAGCATAAGTATGCAGTAGTCTTGATGTGAGGGTTCTTTTTTTTGTTTTGATTTAAAACCATAGAATTTTATTTCCATAGATCTCTCTCTCTCTCTCTCCAAAGGCTGAAGTTATTATTTTTTTTTCACTTACAGGAAATGCTAATATTACTTGAGTTTTGTTATATTGTTCTGTTCAAATTTGTCTAAGACTCTCAGGTATGGAGTTCTAAAAATGCTTTCAACTTATGTTAGTGTTTTTTTTTTGTATTTTTGTTTCTACTCATGGTTTGGATGGATTTTGGTTTTGTAGTTACTGTTCATGGGGTTTTGATTATTTCAAGAGGGGTTATAGTTATGGATTTTGGTTTTGTTCCCAGACCCTAGAATTGTTGAGGTATAGATTTTGTTGGGAGATTGGGATCTATCCAATTTTCCAGCTTTAGATTGAAAGGTTGGTTTTGGATATGCTTTTGCAGAATTAGTAGTATCAGTTATTCGTGGGCCAAACCCTGAAGTTGTTGCTATCAACACATTTAGCCAATGAAATTGAAGAAAGCTGTAAATTCAATGGGCTGACTCATATTTCTATATACTTTCAAAATAGTTATTTTCATGTAATTTTATCTAGCTTTTGAGTAGAAAATTACTACAGAGATGGAACTTACACACACCCGTGTATATATACATATATGTATGTGTTTATGATGTATTTATGAGCATATTTGTTTTGGGTGTATAAAATTGATTACCAGAAATAGTGATTTCCACTCTGTTTGTGGTGCAATAGTAAAACAAAAAGGGTAGGAAAAATTTATAAATTCAAGAACATTACCCGGAGTTTGTTTTGTTCATGAAATCAAGGGTATCTGTAGCGCTAGGGATATTTTTCTTTTCCCATAATCACAGCTGCCTCATGCTCTGAATACTCCGGTGAAACTTCTATTAGCGTGGGCAATAGCAATGTTTTATTTCAATGCAAATACCTAATTATGAACATCCATTGCTCATCCTCAATTCATCATATGGATGAAGTGGACGTGGAGGGGTTTTGGAAATTGTCAGATATCATTATATACTGAAATCAATGATAAATAGAACTTGAAATTGTCATATATCATTATATACTGAAATCAGCTCAAATCAAACATAATCGGCAACCCCAAACCCCGAATCGAACAATTCTAGGCTGGTACATAGCTTGATTTTGAAAAGAACCAAAATTTCTTTGTACAGTGGCTTTGGCTGCATTTTGCCCAAAGAATATTTATAATTTATTGGTGTTTTTGTTTTTATTTTATTAGAGATTTTATTATTTTTATTAATTGTGGTTGGTTTGGTAGCGTCATTTGTTCCAGCTTTTATAAAATGCTACTTCCTTTTTGCTTAGTTTTATTATTTTTATCTTTTGGGGATTTTTCTGGGTGATGCAGGTGCATTAACATTAGTTTTATCTATAATAATGTTAGCACCTTTTTAACAGCATGAGTACTGAGTACTTGATCTGGTTTGTTTAACATTTGTTATGGCAATTTTGTTTAAAATCTGGTTGTGTGACTTATGTAAGAGTTTCTAAAAGCTTTATTCCTTGGGGAATGTTCTCAATTCTCATTGATCAATATTGATGCCAGTTAAACTGGAGAAAAGTAGAAGAAATTGAAAAGGTTTGATTGAAAACCGTCGTATATATTTTAAACTTTATAAAGTTAGACCCGAAGCGAAAAAAATTAATTTCGACCTTAACAATCTATAAAGTGAAAAAAATTAATTTTGAGCTTAACAATCTATAAAGTCAAAAACATTAATTTTGAGCTTAACAATTAGTTTTGAGCCTAACCCCGAATGGATTGATTTGTCAACATTTGTAGTCAATTCTATGGATGGATTTATTCTTCCCTTTTTATGCTGTAAAGAATTTCTATTACTATAAAGAACCCACATATACTCATTGTGGGTTTTTGTTCTAAGTTTACCATTTTATTGTTAATTTGAAATGTGTTGTTTCATTTAGTTTTGGATGGATTTGTCAACATTTTGGATGGATGAATCGAGGTATGTCCGTCTATGGATTGATTTGTCAACATTTGTAGTCAATTCTATGGATGGATTTATTCTTCCCCTTTTATGCTATACAGAATTTTCATAGGATATTTGTCATAAGGTGTTCTCATTGTGTGTTTTTGTTCTAAGTTTGCCATTTTATTGTTAATTTGAAATGTGTTGCTTCAACAAGTCACTCTCTTGGATGGTTTTGAACTTGGTTACATAAAATTGAATAATAATAATAAAAGTTGTAGGGACATAAGACATGGCAAGCACCTGTTTATTGTTGAATTCAGTTGGATGAATATAGAAATGCATTAGCATTTGGCATTCCTTGCCTTTGGAATTGTGATATTCTGTTTTTAGCTTTTTACCTACCATGAAAACAAGGAAATTGTGATGGGAGAACATTTTAGTAGAGAGGTAAGAGGTTATTGTATCTGCAGCTGTTGAGTTGTTGTAATGTTTTTTTAGGCACGGTTGGTAAATTTGATTCTTACAATCAATTGTAGAAAGGAGATTACTTCCCAGCAATTTGTTCCGATGGTAAAATATGTGAATCCTTTATAGTTGCAGATTGTCTTTAAATAAGAAACTTTTGCCTGCACGTTCCTGTGATCAGATTAAATTTTGTGTTCTATTACAATGGCATCGTTTGGTTTCGGCTTAAAGTCGGATTTTTAGTATTTTAGCTTAAAGTCTATAAAAAAAATGAACTTTTAAATCACAACTTTTCTCTTTGCATAATCGCTTGAAATCGCCTGTAATTCAAACTAACTTTTTACTTATTTTACATAAAGTCAAAAATGTAAGAAGGTTGGTTTTAAGTTAAGTTACAAAACGAAGCAAATATTGATTTCTCTCTCTTTTTTGGCTGCAGGGACTTGGTGAAACTTTTGGGAAGTGCTGTTGCAGGGATCCATTCTATGATAGATGAGCACTTCGGCATGTGTTGTAGAGCACATGGCTGCAGGTGCCATACCAATTGGTAGGGAGTTTGAGCAAATTGTTGTTCCAAATTAGGATAATTTATCTCTACAATTGTATAATTTATGTTTTCGTTTGGCAATTACCCTTAAGCTGGCTTTTTGGCTATTTGATTTTTTAGCCTTTTGGCTTTAAAAGGTTTTAAGCCAAAAATGCAAAAAGTTCGTTTGGTTAGAATTTGAGTGGCTTTTAAGCCAAAGGCTTAAAGTGGCTTTTTGGCAATTTTTTTGCTCAAAGTTATAGTTTTTTAATAAATTTTTTAAGATAATTTTGTATTCAATATGGATCTTAATTGATATATATATTATTTGTATAAAAAATAGATGTGTAAAATAAAAGTTATGATATTTTTTTAAAAATATAAGAAAAAATTGTGCAAAAAACCAAAAAGCAAAAAAGCTAAAAGCCCTGGAGGTTGGAAAATGAGGCTTTTTGGATTTTTGGGCTTTTAAGCAAAAAGAAAAAAAAAACGGCTTTAAGCCGGTTGCCAAACCCATATTATATGTTTGATTTCCTGGCCATCGATGCGGTTTATAATTTTTCCTATTTTCCAGCTCATAATTCTACTGGCCCAAAGATGGAATTTGTGCTATAAAAAGATGGACAGAAAACTGGATCACATCACATGATCTGGATCACATCACATGGATATTTACTGCATGTAACTTCCAGTCAAGCTTAAAGTTATATCTTTACTTTCTGAATTGGTCCTCATTGTTTAGCATGTAAAACTGGGTAAGTTTATAAGTTAATTGGCAGTTGGTAAACATCAAACACTGACTTTTACCATAAAAAATGACCTAATTAACTTGCCCATTGAACAATATTACAAGAAAGATTTTCAGGATAGATTTTTAGATATTGATTTTCTTTGATTTCTTTTTCTTCTTAAGGTTTAGGTGTATACGTAGTGACAGTCCATCTCAAATCTTTCATGCTAGAGTTTTTATAAATTTGATCTAAAAGAATGTAGGCAAGATTTGGTGTTCTATTGCAAGAGTTTTCTAAATTTGCTATGAAATGAAATCTCTAAAGCTATACTGGCTAGATTTATCACAAACTAGAGCCACAGAGAATCATATTTGCCTATGTTATTTATCTTCTTTAACGAATTAGGCAATGCCAGAAAAGATGAAAAAGGCCCAACACATGTTGAGAAGATGGAAGCCACACAATACAATTCCTTGGTCTCCATAATCAAGGAATTGCAGTAATATCATAAAGACCATACGATTGCTTCAGGGGAAAAAAGAAGGAAAAAGAAAAGAAAAACTAGAGACATGAAAGATATGGTGTTGAGTTTGCAATGAAGTTTATGTGCAATGGTGTTGAGTTTGCAATGAAGATATGGCTTTTTGGCAATTTTTTCACACTTATGTGCATTTTTTTAATCTCTTGTTCTTCTCAATATGCTGCAATGTATGAATTAGGAAGATCATATGGGGTTGAGTTTGCAATAAAGCTTGAATGATGTTTGCTACAAATGTCTAAGATCATATGTTGTTGAGTATGCTGAATGAAGTTTGTTGCATGAAGTTTGATGCATCAAGCTTAACCATTGCCCATTGTTGTTCCTGTTTCATGTGCAAATAGCAAATGTTCCAATTCCATGTTGTGCTGTTGCTGAGTGCTGAATGCTGATAATTTCTTTCGATTGTTTTCACTTTTCAGTCCATATTTTGTAAACAATTTAACAGTGAATGGCTTGAAATTTGGATTCAACAATTTAACAGTGAATGGTTTGAATTTTGGGTTTAACGGTGAATGGTTGAATTTTATATAATTCATAGTTTTTTTAAAATAATCATTTGTTTGTCCAGTTCTTTATAATTTGTTGTTTTAGATACTTCGATTCAGTATCTTGACAGATTTGCTTTCCAAACAGAAACTTTAGATTTAGACATGAAATTTATCCTGGAGACTGGAGAGTTTTTGTGCAGTTACTCTGTGGGTCAAATTGCGAACCCGACCGAATCCGACCACCAACCCGCGAACTCGAAACCGATGGTTTTCTTGCACTTTCGGGGCGTTGCACATTCATCGTGCCTTTAGGCACGGGCACGGGCAACCCTAGTCCACATAAAATTCAAAAAGTATTCTTTGAATTTATGGTATTTGGAAAGTATTTGGACTTACAGAAGAAGAGGTAACCGCTAGAGATTATGTTTTCTACATGCCTAAACGATGCGTAGTAGTGATTCAGTAGTGTTACTCATGTTACCATGCTCTTTTGATAAATACATTTCAAAAAAAAAATGTGTGTGTTTATCAAAAGAGTTGCAACAATGAGACATAGACAACTTTGATAGTTTGACAAAATGTTTGTGAGATAATATCACAACATTGTAATAAATTTTAATGCAACGAGGATGTGGTATTAACATCCCATTGTAGATGAGCTATGGGAGACGATTCAGTGATGGTGATGTTATTACACCACACTGAGCGACGATTGACACGATAGCCCTGCGATGTCCTTTCCGGTAACCATCTATTCATGTAGTGCTATACACTTGACCCTAGTCGATAAAAGCTGTCTACCTAACGCTATAACCAAAAATAAAGACTTGGTTTATCCAAAAAGATATTATGGTTTGATAAAGCCTTATAGAAATTTCTCAATAATCAGTATTACAGTCACGAGATTCTAAGTCAATTTCATTGAAACTCTGTTTTTTAAGCGTCATGGGTATGTGTTGATATTTTGATTTGCACATTTATAACCTCAGCCATATACCTTAAGTGAGTGATATTATGGCCTGTTTATGAGAGATTGATTCTGAGCGGACATCTGGTGAGATTTGAAGTTGAGATCTTGTTGATTTAATTGTTTGGAACTTGATAAATTCAAAAGCATGCATGTTAAATGACTAGTTGAGTTCACACACACACACACACACACACACACACACACACACGCACACACACACTAGGTATAAGGTTGGGAAAGTGATCATGAGAAATTTTACAGCTTAAACGTTACTCTCTTTAGAAGTTGAGAATACAGAAATTTACAAATTTATTTTTAAATTTCTCAGATGATATGTGATATAGCCTATAGGGTTGAGATTATGATGCTAGCATATGTGTTTAAATAGTATATCTTTTTCATGTTCTTTCCTTTCTTTCTGTTTTATTTATGCTTTTACTCAAGGACTACCAAAGTGCAAGTTAGGGGGTGTCATCGGCACTCAAAAGTGACGATTTAAACCCATTAATTTACACTATGTTAGTCCCAATTTATTATCTAATATATGTTTTTATAGTGTTTTTGTGTATAAGACAAGAATTGGAGGAGTGACGCAAAACAGCCACAAAACAGCCATTTTAATATCAAATATAACACTACCAAACAAAGACTAAAAAAAGCTTCCCAAACCGTCCGGACGCTATTAGCCGACCGTCCCGACACCCAAAACGTCAAGACACCACCAGCCGACTGTCTCGACGCTATCTACCGCAGTGCCCAAGCAATTTTCGTCCCGACGCTCCGAATCAGGAAACTGACGTGGCATCCATGCAAGAACTATCCGGACGCTCCGTACCAAGACTTCTAAATTCGATGCTACGAAAAAACTATAAATAGGGCCTTTATATAACACTTTTTACTCATTTCAAAATTAAGTTCTTGAATCGTACATTATATAGTAGTTCTCTCATCCTTTGGCCACCCGAGCAAAGTCACCTTTGAAGGACCGAGCCTCGCCGAGGAGCTGCTGATGACGATCGACATCAACTTGACGATGGATCTCTACCCAACCATGAGTGGAAAAGTTCCTACCTCCACCTCGGGTGATGATGAAGCGCTAACTTGGTATCATAGGAGTAGATGAATTCTATATTTTATTTATGATTTGTAATCAGATTGTTATGCAACAATATTATTTTCTAATTAATTGAATTCTCGTTTAAGCTTTCTATGATTGCATTAAATGAGTGTTGTATGACTATTTTAACTGTTCGAATACGCAAATTTAAGATAGCCTATGCCATGGATAAGACGGGTTGTGCTCCGGATGGACCGCGCTAGAATCCTGGATAGACTGTGCCATATTTGTGATTTGGGATTTTTAAGAGTAGAACTTGAGATATACTATACTCCGGATAGGATATGCCTTATTAAAATTACAATATATCTTTCTTGAATATCCATATCGGTCTTATCATGATAGGATCTAATCTGATTCAAAGCTAGATAAAATAGGACTTAATGTCGAAACAAGATTATCAAGTGATGATGGATTCTAACCCTGAGGCGGAACCTATCTCATTAATTACTTAAACTACTTTTTAATTATTTATTTACTTTTTAATTGTTTAAAACCTTTTTTTTTCAAAAACCCAAGATTTACTCTTTTACTTTTAGATTAAATAATTTGAACATCCTTCTTAACAAAGTAACTCTTTTTCTCGTGGGATCGACCCTGGACTTATTGCTATCTACCTAGTTAGTTGTAGATCATGGTTAAATAAATAAATTAAACTTGTGTACACACAATTAATGACTAAGTGACCGTCTCACACCATGTACATACCAGTTTTCATTGAAGTTTTTATTGTGTGCATACTAGTTATCATTGTAGTTTTCATAGAAGTTTTCATTGAGTACATACCAGTTTTCATTAGAGTTATCATTGTGTACATTGTAGTCTGTTCATTGGTTTTGATCTCTTGAATTATTACAGTTACCCCAAACAAGAAATACACCCAGAAAATGTCTTAGACCTTACGAACTGAGAAGTGCGAAAAGTCACACAGATGATGACACGCAAGATGCCACGACAAATTTGAAACAAACACCACCGATGTCATCCAAAGCCACAACAATTCCAGTTAGAACACCACAACAATCAATAGCCCCTAACAAGAAAAAAAACACAAGTCCTCACTTCAAAACAAAGCACCCAAAATAAGGTCTCCAAAAAAAGGCTACCCAAAGTTCAATCCATTCTAGTCAAACATGGTTGGTCTACTAAAGCTTCTAATGGACATCAAATTATGAGATGATCGTATCAAACTACTTAGAAAAACACCCTTCTGGTACATTTTTGATTCATTGAACAGTAAAATGACAATAATACTAAAATGTAAAAAAATGGACAGTATAATTATTAAAATAATCAACACATTTGATCCACAGAGTACATTGTTTAAGTTGGGGGACCAAAGTCTAAAACTAACAAGAGCATATATGAAGCTCATTTTTGGTATTACTTGTGGAAATTAGAAGTTTTACTTGACACCCGCAACAAAGGTGAATTTCACTTTTCTACGACATATGAAAATAACATCTTAAAGGTACCAATTTTTTAATTTTTTGGCATTGTTTTCTTACCTTGCATTGCTTCTATTACAGCTGTGATTATTTGTAAACATCTCATATATCATCAAAATAATAATGATGTGCATTGTTATAATTTCTAGGTTGACAGCTCCAATAATGAAACACTTAATCCATGAGCTTATTAATGGCAAGACAAAGGACGACATCGAAGATGTAGTTTGTTTTCTTTGTTTGTTTGTTTGTCTCACTTTACTATTCGCAACTTCTAGGACAACCATTGGATGAAATTTCCTCTAATATGTTGAGGACTTACAGAATATGAAAAGATAAGACTAGGCACATGATGTGGTGGACACATTAACACTTTCACTACGAACCTATTGCCAAACACCACATAGAGTATTAGGATGTGTCTTTCCACTCATAGTAAGTACTTACTATAAAGTGTGTATTTCTCACTGTAATATGATCAAATATAACTGACGCTTATATTTTTTATAGTATTTCTTCTATGAGAAAACAAACATACTTTAGCCAAAAATGACATACAGATTCCCAATATATTTGAAATGGGATTTGTACGCATTGGAGAAGAAGATGACAAATATAGATTTTAATAACTTAACGGCAAATCAAGTTATACATTTTCAATGTTTTAAGATTTTCATTGGTTGTTCATGGTTGTTCAATTAATTAATTGTTGGCATAGTTCATTGTATACATTATAGTTTACATTGGAGTTTTCATTGGTCTTTTCATTACGTATATACTAGTTTTTATTAGACTTTTCATTGTGTACATGCCAATTTTCATTGGGATTTTCATTACAGTTTTAATTTGGGTTTTCACTGTGAACATACAAGTTTTCATTGTTCACTTTGCATTTTTCATTATGTTCATTGCATGAATTTCTCATTATGTCCTCAACACTTTATGTATATTCAGGTTAGACTTGATCAATTGGCACCTTCTCAATACAAACTCAAAAAAATTGCAAAGCACAAGAAGG
>JAULLG010404596.1:0-16653 GCA_035668355.1 Sarracenia leucophylla
GAGAGAGAGAGAGAGAGAGAGAGAGAGAGAGAGAGAGAGAGAGAGAGAATATTGTAGTGAGCCTAATATTGTATTTTATCACCTCACTAAAGAGGAAGAAGCTAATGCTACAAGCTACAGTTGTTGCTGTAACTTTTGATTCAAACTAAGGGGGTTCCTCTTCACCATCAAGAAGAAGGAGTTTCATCTTCACCCATTGAAGAAGAATTGGCTACTCTTTGTCAGTAAAGAAGAATAGGCTTCTATTTGTCTTGAAAAAATAAGGAGGTTTCTCTTCACCCATAACCGAAGAAGGTGGTTGTTCTTCACCCGATAGAAGAAGGTGGCTTGGATTCACCTGAAGCAATTTATGTACTGAGGTTACGATTCACCCAAAGAATCAGATAGTGGAAATACCCAAAGGATTTTGGGGAGTGGACGTACGCCGGGATTTGACCGAACCAATATATATCCTTATGTTGTGGTTTGCTTTTCTCTATCCCTTAAACTCTTTACTTTTGTGTATATTTGTTTGATTACGTTTGTTGCACACACCTTGATTGTTTATATATCGCTTCCGCACTTAGTTTTGTAAAAGAGTTTGATTTCATTAAAAAGACCTTAGTTGTCACATAACCTATTCACCACCCTCTACATAGCCTACCTGGACTAGGTCTAACATTAAGTTTACTCCTCAATTAAGTTTACTCATCGATGATATTGAGTTTGAATCTCTTCGGGGTGATTAGAGGTTTGCTAGATTATTAATTCTAAAGTCCCAATATTTGTCAATATGCATGTAAATTAATCTGAACACCCAGATTATTAAAAATAGGCTAAAAAAATTACTTATATGAATCTCTACTACTTATGAACTATGGGGCTATGTGATAGTAGTCAAAAATAAAGGGTTTAGATATATATTTCTTTTTTTTCCATACTAGATATGAGGACTCACAAGTTTTTTTTTATATCAATAAAGGGGGATTGTTTTTTGGGGGTCCAAGGATTCGAACCTTGGTTAGTAAGTGGAACAAGCAGCTCATACCACTTAGAAAGCTCTTACACATCAAATTACTACTCTAACATGGCTAGGATTGAAATAGTTATGCACTCATCTCATAAGCAAGTGACATGTCACGCCCTCAACCTGTGACTAATATACACTCAATATAACCTCTGTTGTCTCGAAAATCAACCCAAGGGGGGGGGGGGGGGGTGGGAGGGGGGGGTGAATGGACTGTTTTGGAAAATTAAAAACTTTGAAAAACTCTTTATAAGCAGCAGAATAAAAATAGCATTAAATGGAATGTATAGAAATTTGAAGAGTTAAGAGAGAAGAAATACAACCAATTTATAGTGGTTCGGTCTACCTCGACCTACGCCCACTCCCCAAGCACCTTGGGAATTTAGATTCCACTAGGGCGATTCTTTAATTGGGTGAATCGAAACCTCTGTACAGGATTTCTTACAGGTGAATCGAAACCTTCTCAAGTCTTTGTTGTAGGCCAAGCGTAGCCTTTATTCTTCACAAAAATTATAGTAGTGTTTATCTCCTTGTATGAGATGATATACAAATTAAATCCTCACAATAATAAATCTCCCACACTCTCAAGGGGTATTACAATGACGAGCAATGAATGAGAGTTACAAAGGCTGAAGAATGCATCAGCAGTAAATGAGAATATAATTGAATGTTTGAATGATTGATTTTCAATGAAGCAGTAAATGCAATTTCTACAGTATATTGAATCTTCAACCTTTAATCATTATATATGTGTTGAAGAGAATAGATCCATTGGAGTCAAAATCAAGCCATTGGGAGCATTTATGGTGCATTAAATGCTTCAGAATATAGCCGTTGCAGATACATGAATTTTGAATCTTCTGCGCCAGTGTCAACACAAAAGCCCTAGGTATCGACACTTTGAGATCCAAATCTTATATCTGTATAGCTTGGGTCAACACTTTAGATCTTTTTGCCAGAGGTGTCGACTCTACTTGTTTAGTGTCGGCTCAGTCTAGTCTTTCTTAAATTGGTATGGTTTTGGTGTCGACTTGTATATCCAGGTGTCGACTTAACCAAAAATGAAAACTTGATAAAAGTACCTTAGTGTCGGCTCAATTATGTTGGTGTCGACACTTTGTCTTCAACTTCAGAGTACTTTAAAGGTAATGTCTTGGTGTCGACATTTGAAATCAAGATCCCGTAGATTCATGTTGATGTCGACACTTTCTTCTAGAACTGAAAAGCTTCATACCACTGTGTTTGATGGAAAAATTGAAGTGTAGGCTCAAAGCTTGTATTTCTTTTTGTTTGATTTTATGCCCTTATAATCCTAAAAAATAATTTCTAGTGCAACTCAAATATCAGTAAACTCCTAGTCAATATGTTGTTATAGTTCAAAATCAAAATAGAAACTTGATTGAATAATCCTTGGGGTAACAACCTCCAACATAAACATGGTATAAACAAGTGAACTAAACGAGACATCAACATAAACATGGCCTTATGGCCTTACAATCCAACAATATAAATCTTTTACAAGCTAAATAGAAATATACCACAATAGGGTCATTCTATTACAACGGATAATACAAAAGAAAGGAAGAAGGAATTGCTCTCCCAGCTATGCCATACGATCATAACCAAACCTGAAAAGATAGGATCCCAACAACATGAGCCAAGGCTCATAGGATATATACTAACAAATAAATAAAAGGCATGACATGAGAGACAAGCATGTGAATACCAATACACACGTTTGAATGGGAAAACTATTTCCATGATTTGCTAAAAATCCATATTCACATGACTTAAGTTTTAAAAATGTTAATTAAAACTTATTTAAAACAACCTTTTCCTTTTCTTTTCCATAACTGCTTTTAGCCAACCCTTGTTATTATAAAACAAATCTTACACAGTGATTCTGTTATACGCCCCCAAGGGGTTTACTCACACACACATCCAGTCAGTACTAAACACCGACTTACACACACACACACACACACACACACACACACGTCCAATCAGCACTAAGCATCGGCTTACACACATGCACACCTGGTTAGCAATAAGCACAGGTTTACACACACATTGGCCCCATGGGCTCCGTAAGCCACTCGGGCTGCATACTCGGACTACCATTTGGGCCTCAAACTGTGATATACTGTCACCAGGATAAGTGTCATTACCAAACATGTCATCACCTAGACAAGTGTATGATGCCGCCACCTAGACTAGTATCACATGCCGTCACTTAGACCAGCATGGCTACACAGTGATAGACCGTCACCTAGACCAATGTCATCACACTAATGCCATCACCTAGACAAGCATCTGATGCTGTCATCTAGACTAGCATCTCATGTCATCACTTAGAGCAGCATAGCCATCCACATTGCCAACTCGAGCCACACACAAATATGTCACTTGTGCACGTATACAAACCTATCAATTCCACATACAATGAAACTTATAATAAGCCACTCGGGCTACCCACATTATACAATTAACTAAAATATGTTAGCTAATAATCTCACATACATGAACTCACGCCATATCACATATATATTCATCATATAACTAAGAAGGGCTCCATAGGCCGATAATAAACATCTGTGGACTCGAACATAGGACATATCTATAATAGTCAATACGACACACAATGGTACACAAAACCTTACTGGTCATCATACCCATGTTATACAAAACCCCACACCACTGGCCATCTATCACTAGCCCGACGAGAGAAAGATAATGAAATAAGTCAACAAACCATATGCAAGAAGCAAGAACCATTCATCCATAACACTCATACACTATATCGTCCTTCCACAAAGGTAACTCGTTACTAGGGTCCGCACGTTTCCCAATCCTCTAACCATCACACATATTACCCAATAGAAACTCACCCAAGATATCAAACCCGCAATACCATATGTGGCATCATAGTCCCGAATATTTAAGTAAGGAAATAAATAAGAACCACTTAAGCCGAAACCAATCCGAAAATGAAGCTGAAACCTTAGTTTTCAGATGCAGTAAAAGATTTGATTAAATTACTCCTTTCGAGCCCAATGTATGCCAAAAATCAGATTTTAAGATAAAAATGGGATGCCCAAGCCAATGACCAAAACACAATCTAAAAAGGTGTTAGGTTGGTTTTGGCCTAAAGCACCTGTTTTTGTTCCTTATTTCCATACACAAAATTGTGTTATAAAAATTTGAAATGTGCAACAATTAACCTCCAATCACCTGAAATTCGTGAAATAACATTTTTAAGAATGTTTGGGAATTCACAAGGAACTCCATTTTATCCAGAAACCCGAACCAACCCGGTGACCTCACATGAAAACAAACCCTATAAGGATATCCCAAATCCTTCATCGAAACTCCTCACAACAACATCAACTCTCACAAACTAGGCCCGCCTTCCACTTGAGGTTTTCAACCCATAACACACCACCCTCCCATGGATATTCAATCCAACTCAAGGACACTCATAACCGAATCAAAGGCATGATTCACCTTAACCATAACCCGACATCCAACGCACACAACTCAATCAAACCTTCAACATAGGTCAAACCATCTCATATCTTAAACAAGAAAGCATAAGGATTAACTACTATATTATAACATATACACAACCGTATACAAGGAATCTCACTGCACTTTCCCTAAACTACATACTTCCATAATCTCAACATTTAAATACAATGATCAATATATACAGAACAAGATTACCCTAACCACCAATTGCATATAAAACAATTCAATTTCATTATTTAGAGTCCAATAACCCAAAACCCCCAAATTTCCATGATTTCACCAAAATCACATTTTTCTTCAACCCCTAGACCCATATTCAATTCATTTCTTAATTCTAATCAAATTAAAGAAGATACACATCTTCATATACATTAACTCAACACACATTCACCATTAGATACCATCGAACATCAAAATCCAAACTAGGGTTTCATTATTACCTTAAAACATAATTTGTTTAACATTAACCCAAATCCAATGCATATAACACAATTTATCCATAGTTAGTTGTAGATTCTATCTCGTGTAGCTCAAAAGAGAGAGAGAGAATAAGAAGAAAGGGTCCATGCCAAACCACTCAAAGATACAAAATCCTTTGGTGAGCAAGAGAATCTCCAAAAACCAAGCTTATAATCTTCCAAAGGTTGAGATGGTTGTGATCCAAAGTTCCAATCACCTCCAAATGAGCTCCAAGAAGCTTGAAAACTAAACACTGGAGCTTTTCTAAAGTGTTTAGAGAGAGAAAAGATGATTTGAAAAGAAAAAAAAATGGCTGACCGCGTTTTTAAAAAAGCATTGCCGATAGGGTGCCTGAGCACTTTGCAAGCGCTCTGCAAACAGTTTAGAGCGCGTTGCGAGCACTACTTTCTGGAAGTCATTGCCTGAATCAGAAATTGGTGACACTTTACATTAGCGATATTTTTTCTATTTTAAGCGGCGTTTCAACAGTTTTGGTGACATAAAAAGGCCAAAACACCTTAAAACTCACCAAAATCATCCAAAGCAAAAGTACCCATGTAACCACCAACATGTATACATCATAAACTACCAACATAATGCTCAAAATAAAAGTTTTTCTCAAAATTAAATACTTTAATCAGAAACGGAATAATCCTTAAAACAAAAATTAATATTAACCATGAATAAAAAGGTATCGAGTCCTTACATGACCTATCACATATCACATTCATATAATGGGGTGTTTTTTTTTTTTGTTTTTCATTAGTAGCTTTTAATTTTTTTACGTTTTTGTTTATGGATGAAAAATAACTTCTAAAAGATTTTTAGCGAGCTTAGTTTTTGTAAGGGGATCGAGTCCTATTTTGTAAAATGGGTCAAATCTAGCTCAAACGAGCCTTTTGATGGCTTGAATAACCTGCACAAAGTGCTAAACATGAACTAGCCGACGATGAATGCCGAAAACTACTGTAATAATAAAGTTAAAAGTAAATGTTTTGGAGATATATTAACAAAAACCTAATCAAGAGGATTTTGACTTAAGAGTTAAGTGAGTGTTTTTTCATACCGTATGCTTTGGTCTCCATCTCACTTTTATAGGAACTATTGTACCTTTTCTTTGACCTCATGATGAGTTGCTTCTATCGTAGACCTTACCCTACAAACGGCCGTGTCATACCCATATAACCTAGATCAACTACGATATTTGTCTAATCGTATTTTATTTTACTTGCTCTGCTAAACTACCCTCATTAATGCTCAGAGCTTAGCCATGCAACTCATGACATTCTGACTCAGTCATCTCATTCGTATAAAACTTGTAGTCTAGCTATCCATGTTTTGCTCGACCATGTATGGTCCGTTGTCATGAGTGGCCCTATGTGTTAAACGAATTAGATGATCATCTAGACCTCCAAAATAACGAGATCCCCAAATAAGTAGATTAGTCCTCATTTATTCAACTTAAAAAATTTATATAATAAATTATTTAATAGAAAAAATAATATAAAATAAACTTTGATAAAAAAATAATTTTCCATTCACAAGAAAAGAAAAAAAGATCTATCAATAATATGTTGGAAGCAACTCATGAATAGCTCGAGCTCGGTTTGGGAAAAACTCGTTTGAGTTCGGTTCATATGACAAATGAGACATTCATGAACTTAAATTTAAACTCGATTATTAAATGAGTTCAGCTTGTATAAGTTCGACTTGACTCATATAAGTTTGTGAATAGCTTATTCAATAACTCGCCTTGAGTCAATAATGACTTGTTAAGCTCGTCTAATATATATATATATAGAGCATGTTTTTGATAATCTACGGTCCTTGCTAATACGGCTGGGAATCCCCACGTGTCAACTGGTGTTTAATGGTGTTTCTCCTCTTTCCAGCACAAGAAGCAGCGGTTAGAGCGCATAGCTGAAGGTTTTCTCTGGTAAGGCCCTCAGGTGTGAGAGTGAGATGCTAGATTTTAGAGAGAGAATATCAAAGGAAATTTGAGTAGAGTTTTGGCTTATGTTTTTTAGCTCTTGCCTTTTGCTTTGGTTGAATCTTCTATTTATAGGTGTGGAAATACTTGAATTTGTGTGGGTTTTCCCCAGTTTAACCCAAGCTGGATCGAGTGGATTCTCTGAGAAGCTTCATTAATGGCATGTCTTCTCTTGCATTAATGCTTGTCCTCTTTTGACAACTCTATTACTTATGATTATCCTTTCTCTCCCTTTAGCTGAAATACCCCAAGATCTCAGTGTCAGGAAGTTAATGCCTCATGACAGTCATTAAATATTTTTTGATCTTGTCAGGCTCCATCCTCGGGCACGCCGAGCATGTGCTCGGTCGAGCACAGTGCTCAGTCATGTTTGTCTCTACTTGGGATTACTGAACTCGGTGCTTAGTCCATTCTCCTATATCGTCTGTCCTCGGGCTTATTCCTGCTACATCTTTTCCTAAACTCGATCAATTGGGTTTAAGCTTGGTCTCAATCCAGTGCTCTGTGTTCAGGCTCGACTGTATGGGCTTTGCTCGGGCCCATAGTTCTAGTTCGACTGTCGTTGTCAGACCTCTGAGGATTGCCCGGTCCAGTCTTCGAGCTCCCCATATGTTCTTTCATTTTACGACATGTGTCCGAGTTCGGGCACATGACTACCACATGAGTGTACAAATATACGATCCCCCTCAATTGCTCCTAGTACTTCTCCATTGCTCGGCATTCGAGGATCGGTGAGGTGAAGTCATGCTCTTCATTCTAGCTTGTCCATCTCATGCTCAAAGGGAGATCGGGGGTCACTTCTCGTAATAGGTGACGTATGACCTTATGTCGATTTGTATCCCCCATTAACTGCTAAAGGTTCCATATGGCCTGCTCCCACGCTCTGTGCAATTAATACGTATGACGTGTCTATTCCTTGAGACCCAAAACATCAGAAACTATTTTCAATAAATGTTATTAATGTCTAATCATTTGAAATAATGATAGACGTATCAAGATCGAGCAATCCGACGCTGATGTCAAATCATCCAATCTCAAAGCTCGAATTTCACGTGCTTGGTTCCAAGTGAAATCAAATGGTGTTCGACTCATTGACATCTTGCATGAACTAATTGTGTATGTAATTTTTGGTCGCGAAGGGTAATTAATGCGCTGTTTTGGCACTTCGTTTTTCAAAAAAAAAAAGGCACATATAAATTAGGGGGACTTCGAGGCGGCGCACCAGCACAGTTAGGCTCGCACCACCTTCGTCTTCATTTATCGGTAAGAAACTTGTTATTTTTGACATTTTCGATAACTTTTTATGGTTTTTCTTTCGTTTCTTTTGCCCCACTGTCACCATCGTAAATGTATCTGGTGGTAGCTTTCTGTCATCTCTGGTAGTGGTGGTGGTTATGCCTTGGTGGAGCTTTCATGCCACCAAGGACAATAGGACCACTTACCTCTGTTAATCTTTTCTCTTCTTTAGGAAGGAAAGAAAAAATAGTGCAGCTCTTTCCCAAGTCTTTCCCTATTTTCTCTCTTTTTCTTTGTTTTTTTTTTTGCATGTTTTCATTGTATCTTTTTGTAAATTTCGTAGAAACCATAATGGGAAGACTGGTCGTGTTCAATGACAATGAGCCCACACTGAGACAATTTTGTGCTCAGTATCGGATCCCAGATGGCGTCACCATTCATCTGGCAACCAAGGATGAGAACATGACTACGTTTGAACCCGAGGCTTCTGTGTGGCCAATTATCGCCATCTTGGGGGCCGCGTGTTGGATAGTATGCTTAAAAGTCATGCTTTTATGCATTTATTATCCGGGATCCAGAAATATTAATGAGAATTCAAGTGAGATGTTATGCATATAGGGATTCATATTCTGTATGATGTATATATGCATTCTCCGTATATTGTGTCCAGTATTTGACTCGTCGCATGAAGCGGGGAAGATCGAGTCAAAGGTTCTGACTTATATACAAGGAGCTCACGACCACAATGACCTCCTTTAACTGCTCGTTAACGATCGTATGGACCTCAGATGATTCCACTCCTTTGGCCTTGAGGTCGGTAAGGGGGTTCCTTCTAGGATAGGCTCCCACCTCGGCATCGGTCTTCCTGGCTACTTCTTCCTCGCCTTTGAGAGGATTCACGTGGTTGTTGGCCTGATCTCGGTGCATCGTGCCTTTAGATTGTTGTGTGTTTGGTCCCTCAACTCCATCTGTCCTTGATACTGTTTCATAAGCTCTTAGTATTGTTGAACCAGTTGAAAGATTCCTTGGGTGAGCTGCTAGAACTATTTTTGCATTGGGTCGGATGAAGGAATAGGGCGTGAAACTTCGGTGGGTGGACGATTTGTTTGATTTTTACTGGCCATTAATCTGGTGCAGACTATGAAGCGATGTAATGTTATCAAAAAGAAAGAAGTTCCAACAAACGACGCCAAATGATATCGCCTGAATCTGGGATGGTCTGTAGTAAGCTCCCACTACTACAAAAATCTCAAACCAAGATCTTTGGATAAAGATCTCGATTTTGAAACCGAGATCTTTGGAACCGAGATTAAAAATAAGTTATTTTTATCTCGAGCAACAGCCGAGATCAAAAGTGCTGCAAATCCGAGATTAAAAATCTCTAATCTCGATTAAAAACGGAGATCTCATATAATACATTCCGGTCAATAACCGAGATCTTTTCTAGAATCTCAGTTTTTAATCTCGATGTTTAGCCGTGATCTTTTTTAAAGAGATGCTTTTAATCTCAGTTGTTACCTAGATCATTCTAAGTACTTTTAATCTCGGCCTTTCTGTGATCTTATATAATCCATCGCGATTTTTAACAGAGAAGAAAATATAATTTTTTTTAAAAAAATAATATCATATAAAAATATTTTTTGTACGCTTATAGTACCTATATAATTGAATGGTAATGCACAATACAATCACATTAAGATAAAAAATATACTTACAAATCATCATTCATAAAAAAAATTAGAAATTTAAATACACAATTTGAAATGTGAAGTCATTTTTATTTCCATAATCACAATAACACTTACAAATTAATTAAAAGAGACATAATAAATTTCTCATAGTACAAAAAGAGATCATATGTTCTAATAAATTTCTTATAACACCATAATTAAAAGAGAGAAAGGGTTCTAGTTAAGGGTTCTAGTTAAACATCAATGTGATCTGAAGTACTCTATAAATTAATCAAATTGTTGAGAGTAACAGAACTCCAGCTGCTCCTTACTTAAACCCTTATAGACCCTTCTTGTCCTGATGAAGTATGTACTCTTTCTTTATTTCTTTCAAGACAGAATCATTGGTACTGCAAAAAAGAAAAGAGAAAAAAAGGTTAAAATATTTAGTTATTAGAATTACAATGATTGCATTGTCTTTATCTTCTATTTCAACTACAAGTTGTAATGTTAATCAAACACTCACTACTTATGTTACAAGTTACAATCTAAAAGTTACAAGCAAAACAGCGCCTAATAAGTGTTGACAAGACTTGATCTATAGAAAAAGCAGGACAGGAAAAAAAAAGAGAACCAAACATGCACAATGTATAAAACCACTTTATGAGATTCACTAACCTGTAGCAAAAAAATTTGTGTCAATCTTAATGTGCAACTTATATATATCCCGAGACTTGTTATCAGTTGCAAAATTTGCATTATAAAAATGTATTTAATTTATATCTCTTTCCATAAACAAACAAACAACAATACAAATCAACGAAGGGCATTATGGTCCAAAAATACATGATATAGATTACTTGACTATTAGCACACATAACATAATAGTATAGATAATACTTTGAGTAAATAACGAATTCCACCCTTTTCATTCTTTGCTTTTTAAACAATTGAGTTTCCTGTAGACTAATACACCGTAAAAGCTGCAGTGCTTAGTGATGGAGACAACAAACTAAAGCTAAATAAATAATCACCTGGGGAGCAAAAATGTATGCTAAAGTTCCAAACAATGCTCCTCCAAAAAGGAAGCCTGCAACAAATTAAGATTACTGCATGTAGCAAACTATATGATTACAATTAACCCACCACAGCCCCAAGAAACTAAAACATCACTTACAGCAGCAACCTAACAAGGCAAACTGTAGCTAAACCATAACAAATACTTTGACAGCAAATAACAAATTCATAGACAACAATAACCAATTCTTTGACAAGACCACAGAGTTATGCTAAAAATGGATGACCAAAACCAAATAAGAACCATAATGCAAAGGAAAAATTTCCACTACTTAAAGGGATTATTGAACATAAATTTACGCATAGACATAGGCAAACAGGATTAAAAGTGGTAGACAACCTGATTCCTATTGACCGTAGTTAATGAGAACTTATAACCGGCCTCGTACACCGAATAACTGGAAAAACCGCTTTCATTATCGATACCATACTAAACCAAAAGCAAATAAACACCCTCACACAAAAGCCAACAACTTTTTCTAATGTTCAAACCTGACAGAGGTCCTTGGGTCAGATGTTACAATGTAAATGATACACGTGCAACCTAATCAAGAATTAATTTTAGGGAGGACTGGCAAACCATGTAGTGGAAACCAAAACATAAAGCAAAAATTACATTAATTGAGCCTTTTGTTCACTCCAAAATAACCAAGAAGCTAATTATTCTCCAAGACACTAGTAGCAAGGAGAAAACAATTGAAATCGAGGATTTAAACCCAATGTCATAGTTCTTTAACATAAATGTATCTCCACACAGGCAAATACCAAGAGCAAAGATCAGTATTCAAGACAATATATCATAAAAGGACTAAAAATATAATTTAATAATTATGCGATGTCCACAATTTTTTATCATCAAATAGAAAAACATGTGCTGACAGAGTCCACAGCTTGCTTAACACAAACAAATTTAAAGGTCTTACACGTACATTTTACATGTATTATTTATATTACAGTAAATAGTGATCATCTTGATAAAAAGCAAAGAATGAATGGGAAGGAATGGGAAGAGCGGCTTGCCCAGTAAAAGTGGTCTTTGCTTTTTATCAAGAGAAAGAAATGGCTTTTTGAAATAGAAGAAAGCAGATTATAAAGGCAACTTTTATGTAATATAAAATTAAAAAAATAAAAACTTGAGAAAGAGAGGTCTCATGGAAGATACATTTAGAAACAAAGTTATGCTAAAAATGGCTACTGAAATGAAGACTAAAATCTAAGATTTTTGTTGCAGGAAGAGAAGACAGGTAAGTTAGAGAATTTAGGCTGAAAGTGTTCAAGGCCTTGATTGATGAACTAAGCGCTTTGATTTTTTTTGCTTTTTTTGGCTTTTTTTTTAGTATTTTTTGGGCAAGGCAAACGGCTTGATTTTTTTTTTTCGTTTTTGGCTAAAAAGTAAAAAGGCTGCAATGAAAACCAGTTACCAGTCAGGGCCTAAGAATATCACTATTAGGTATAGGCTGGACGTAAAATGCCATGGAGTGATAGAAATATTCCATCCACTTGTCAGGTTATGTTTAGAGGACCAACTGAATATGAGTTGGTCATTATATGATCAAAAACAATTTAACCCTTAAATTCCATTAACCTTTAAGGACTCCTGATAGACTATCCTTACTCAATGCACTCTCCTTAGCAAGAACGAGTTACCTTCTGAAGCAACCGGAAACTGCTGAATAAAACTTTTCAAGTCTGGACCTCCAATTTTACCTATGCATAAAATGTAGTTAATAATTGCAATAGCTGCATACAAATAAAATTTCATTTAGCAAGAAAGTTACCAGTGCTGGGGGCTGTGCGTCTGCTGCTTTCTTTGGCTCTCCTTTCCTCTTCTTCCTTCTTGAGAACTTGAAAGTAAAACAAAAATGTTGGATCAGATTTTTGTATAAAGCTAGGAAGATGTTGGTGAAACAGTCAAGTATTAAAGTCAGAGGGAAATAACAACAATTCCCCATAAAGAGAATCTCTTTTTTATTTTTTTTTCTATTTAAATAAGAGAATAAATGAGTACCAACTTGATTCTTCCTTCTATGCCTTGAGGAGTTCATAAATTAGCTACATCATTATTATCGTTCCCTTTTAAAATGTTACGGCTTACGGCCATCGATCAATAGGATCCAAAAGAGTTAGTATAGCGCCTTGTGAAACAAAGCAGTTAGACTATTAGCCTTGTTTTTTGTTCTTCTACCACTGAGTTTTCGCCTAAATTGGCAAGTTATGCATTGCATCATGAACAATTTTCTTTGCTTTGTTTCTGTTGATTTTTCTGAGTTTCCACCATGCTATCTTGAACAATTTTCTTTGCTTTGCTTATGTTGAATAATTTTCATTGCTTTATTTCTGCTATTCTCATTGATTTGGGTTGAACTTAATGAAAATCGTTGTAGGAATTGTTAAAGTTTACACTTTAGCTGCATCTACTTGACAAATTAGTTCAAGGCTTAAAGTTTACACTTTTAAGTAAAATATTTATCAATTGTCAATGGGTGTTTCTTTATTATTCCTGGCAAAGACACAACAGCAAAAATCATCAGATTTGGTTGGCTTAGATTGTTTTTCGATCCATGCCTTGGATGGGTTATATGTACTCAGACCTATCTAAACAACTAGGTGCATGAACTTACGTTTTTTCAATTGTTCACAACCAAATCACATGGAAAAAACATCATTCCCTAACCTAGTTTTGATGCTCCAAAAGCTATTAAAGTCCACCATTGCCGCCTCCAATGAGCACAGTAGTCCAAGCTTTGGTACATACTCGTTCTGCATTGTTGGGAAAATAGCAAGTAAGATCAAGAAAGGATATAAGTAAATTTAATTACTTGCATGGCCCTGCATGAAGAGGTGGGAAGATAACAAAATAAAGATAGGTATCATAAAACAAAAAACTAAAAAAGGGTTTAGAAGAGCACATACAGCTAAGCAGCTAAATTAGAGTGCCACTGGTTCAAGCATTTCTTCAAACAGTTGGAGTGCAACTCCATCTTTCCTACCCTTTTGATGCTACAAATAGTTCTAGCCTTCCAGGAAAAGATTAGCTAGTGATATGCTTAATGAGAAAAAGAAAAATAAACCGAGTGGTCCAAGTATGGTAGGTGGGCCAAACACATTACACATTAACACAGGTGGACCAGCAAATGGACCAAACACAGTGCACAAACCAAATACTCCTACAGCAGCAGCCATATACTCTTGGACATACCATTGCTCACATTGCAAAAGCTTGGACATGGGCATAGTAACGTAACAGAACAACAAACCAGATACAACAACCAAAAGCATCAAACCACAGAAGGGTATTGGAGTAACAAACAGAAGCTAACCTGGAGCCTATCCAAAGCCAATCCATAGCCAGCTCTGCACAGTAACAGAGCCAACCCATGACATTGGCAAATTAGAATTAACAAATCCCTAAAATGGGACGTGATCAGCATAAAATTTAGCAAAAGAACAAAAGAGAAATAAATAAAAAATCAAGTACTACCAACGGACCTTCAATTACAGTGTCCCAAACCACTCAAACCAACTACACCTCAATAATTTGAAACACAGGGACATCTCTCAGAAATTTTATCAAACATGTTGTGGGCATGCTTTGAAATGTAAACAAATATGACTGTCATTGAGAGTGTGGAGATGCAATTACGTAGTAATTTTATTCTTTCAACTAATTGCTGCATAAAAACAATTCTCCCAATTGGGTACCAAAAGAAAACTTCATCAAGCCCTAACTTTTGAAATCAAAATCAAACACAATTGGAAAATTAGAGTTCATACAAGAGAAAGCAAACACTCACGAATAGGAGATGAAAATAATGCAAGATGGTTCAAGAGATGGAGAATAAAAAATTACAGTAAAATAGATAATGAGTGAATAGTAACTTGACAACAATGGCGAGTTACTGTAAATCAAACCGAATTGACGAGCCTTCCGTTGAGTCTGCTGCACCATTGTTTATGGATATTGAACTCATCAAAATAGCTAACAGACCCGTTTGGCGATTCTGCTACCGATGCTCCAAGTTAAAACCCATAAATCTTTATGTCATCTGTTAGATTAAAATTAGACATCAAAATAACGTTTTCAATAAAAACCCCTGTCAACTTTCCAAGCTAGGGTTACCTGATCGAAGGAGGAGATGAATGAAGGGATCTGAGCAGAGTTGATTGGAAAGAGAGCAAGAAAGAAAGACTTCGGTGATGGGTCTACTAGAGAGGGAGAAATCCATTGTGCTTAGAGAAAACCAGAGGACAAGAGAGATCAGTGATGGAAAAATAGGAAAGGGCGAGGGCGGCAAAATCTGTTGTGTTGAACGAGAGAGATGAGCTATGGTTGTTGATATTTTGAGCATGAGAGGTGAGCTCCTATGGCTTGCGACGACCACTGTTAGCGGCGACTAGAGTTGACGGCGGGTTGCGCAATGGTGGGTTGGGATGACAATGGGTGCCAGCCATAGGCTTTTGGCCTAGAGTTCCAAAGGCGCGATTGATGAGAGAGAGAGAGAGAGAGACGGTGAAGGTGGGGAAATCGAGAGATGCCATTTAAGAGGGAGGGAGGGCGACTGGGTTTTAACGGGTCAGGAGGAGACGGGTCGGGTTAAATTGCATAAAGATCTCGATTAATAGATTAAATCGAGATAAATAATTTTTTTCTCTTTTTCAATCACGATTTAAAAAAAATCGAGATCTTTTTATTTTTTGTAGTGAGATCTATGTGCATTATTGTAGTAGTGAAGCAATTTCTTAGAAATAAGAAACAAGGAGGAAGATTCTTTAAGAAAGAACACGGAGGGGAGTCCTCAAAATTCAAGGGAAAATCTAACTCCAAAGAAGATGAAGATGAAATTATTTGCTATGGATCCAATAAACCAGGCTACGTAAAACCTGATTGCCCCTTTCTCAAGGACAAAAAGAAATATCCAAAGAGGGCTATGAAGGCTACGTGGGATGACACTAATTCTAGTGAAGAAGACGATGGAGAATTCATTGACAATGAAGCCAACCTTGCACTAATGGCATATGGATGTGAGCTAACTTATCATTCTAATAGTGGTAGTGAGGATGATAACTCATCCTCCATTGATGAGATTCAAGAAGCTCTAGAGATTTGCTTTAAAAGGATAGAAGAATTAAAATCTAGAAATAAGTCCTATAAAAATGAAATAAAATCTTTGAATTCAAAGATTGAAGTTTTTGAAAAAAAAAAAAGAAAAACCAGTCCCTATTGCTTAAATCGACCTTCAAAATGAAAATGTTTTGTTAAAATCAAAGGTTGAAGATTTAACCAAAATCATTACAAAGTTCACTAAATGTGAGAAGAACTTGGAAATGATTCTTTGGACAAACTGCACCTCTAATAAGGAAGGACTTGGTTTTAATCATAATAAACAAAAATCAGTGCATAAAAATCCATTTACTAAAGCTATTGTACAAAAACCTATGAACTGCAATTTTTGTGGAAAATGGGACATATCTCTAAATTTTGTTTTTCCAAACTTAAGGGTAATAAACCTTCAAGGAAAGTATGGATTAAGAAGGGTGATCCTTCACCCAAAGTTGTAAAAATGCCTAATATGAGACCTAAACATGTGAGATAATCTAGATGGAAAGCCTCTGGAAGACCAACTCCTGACATGCATAGATAGAATAGACATCATATGCAAAATTTATGTTTTTATACTAATCCTCTA
>JAULLG010404597.1:0-11489 GCA_035668355.1 Sarracenia leucophylla
AATGTATGATTTTTCAAATCTAGGATTTTTTAGGAAAATGTTTTTAATAAAATAAAATCCAAGCAATTTTTAAAAACAGGAAAATAAATAAGCGATTAAGGTTATTTAATTTATTCGATTAGAGGAAAATTAATTATGTTTTTTTTTTAAAACTGGGTGATTAATTTCTTTTCGAAAAAATTAAATAAGTTATTTTGTTTATTTTAAATGGGATTAAACATGGATTCTTAATTTGATTAAAAATCCGGATTTATTTTTAATCGGGGAATTAAAAATATGTTTAATATTTTTGAAATAAACAAAATGATAAAAACCCTCGATTTTTAAAATATTAAGTGGGAGAAGGATTTAGTCACAGATAAATCCTACAGTCTCCAACCACATTCGTTAGAGGTACAATTTTAACTCGTGCGCCGACTTCAATTTCGGTCTCCCTAAGGAAGAGTTAAAATTGCGGTATCGCAGGAACGAACCACTCAATAGGGTTAATTTGAAATGTAGTGTAAAGTTAGGCTCGCACACACCAGGCCAAGGACTTTGACACCGGATTTTCAAATTAAGTGAGACGGCTATACACTTAATCAGTGAATAAAAATATCCTCCCTAAGTAGTCACTATTTTTATTTACCGGGACCAAATGTATTGGCTATTTTATCACTTAGAATATATCAGAAAATAAAAACATGTCAGTCCTTGCTTCGTTCGCTGGTCAGACGTCCATACTACGTGGCTTGATTAGTTGATGTGACTTTGGGCGGATAGTTTTTGTTGTGATATTTTTCTCAGAGGGATTGATAGATTGACATGTTTGTCCTGGCGTGGATTGAATTGTAAACGTCCACACTACGTGGCTAGCTCAATCAACAAGGGCCTTGGGCTACCAATAATTCTTTTAAAATTAAAAGGTTGAGGGACCCAAAATTTTTCAAAAGAATTAAAAACATTTCTCTTTGTTTTCTCAAGATTTAATATTGGATCGTTCAACCCACTAGCGGTGATACTCAAGGAACACAAATTAACTGGGCCAAATTTTATCACCTTGAAAAGAAATCTCGATATAGTGTTGGCATCTGACGACTACAAGTTCGTGCTCACCCAACCTTGTCTTCCTGCTCCAAATAACAACACTCCAGAATTGGATTCTCCCTATTATGAGTTATGGAAGAAGGCTGATCGGATAGCAACTTGCTACATGCTGGCTTCTATGTCAGGCGTGTTGCAAAGCCAGTATCAGTCTATGAAATCTACAGCTGCGATCATGACTAACATTATAGAAATGTTTGGTGATCAAGGTTGGCCAGCAAGACAGGTGGCCATCAAGGCTCTTATGAACACGAAGATGGCTGAGGGTACACCTGTCAGGGACCACATTGTGAAGATGATTGGTCTTCTCAACGAGCTGGAGGTCCTAAGAGCTGAGATCGATGGGGAAACCCAAATTGATATCGCGCTCTAGTCTTTTTTGGATTCGTTTAATCAATTCTGCCTTAATTATACAATAAACAAACTTGATTTTTCTTTGGCGGAAGTGTTAAAGGAACTCCAGGCAGCGGAAGGTGTGATACCCAAGCCCACTCATGCATTTTTTACTGAAAAGACATCCTCTTCTAGGCCAAGTGGTGGCAAGAAGAAGAATAAAGGTAAGCAGTAGGAAAATGAAAAATGAATTGGGAAGGCAAAGCCATCGGTTACCAAGGCGAAATATAAAGCGCCTAAGCGTAAGTGTTACTACTGTCAGAAGCCGGGGCACTGGAAGAGGGATTTTCCAGACTAAACGAACAAGGAAGCTACAGATATTTGCTTTGTCATTTAAAAGTTGAAACATGTTTAGCGGTTTTAACTACAGGAACCTGGTTTGTAGATACGGGATCCACTAATCATGTCTGTAATTTATTGCAGGGGTTCCAGGTAACCAGACAGCTTAAAGACGGTAGGACACATCAGCAGCAGGGGTACGACTCCTGGATTTTAGCTTCGGTAGTGGAAGGAGTGATCATTTATTTTTAGTAGGAATAAGTTTTATTGATGAGAACATTTCTATGCACCCTAAAATAGGCAGACTTCTATTCCGATTTCCTATTTTTGGGGAAGACAAATATTTGGTTTGTTTGAATAATTGTTTATGTAATGGTTTGAATCGTTATTATTTATCTGTCTTGGTACATGGGAAAATTCTCTTTAAATAATGGTTCCTTTTATTCCTATTGGTAAAAATAATGAAATAAAATGAATAATTTGCTTGTTTTATCACTAAATAGGAAAAGGATTCCTCGCTGAACCTAACACTATTTGGGGATCTTGGTTTAGGACATCTGAATCTAATTAGGGTATAAAGACTGGTAGAAAATGGACCTTAAGGTTCATTGGAAGTGGAGGCACTTCCAGTTTTTAAATCCTGTTTAGAGGATAAGATGACTTGGAGGCTATTTATAGCCAAGGGGCTTAGACCCAAATGAGTGTTGGTTAAGGTTCATTCTGGTATATGTGGTCGGGCGAACAACCAGGCAAAAGGCAGGTAAAGCCCCATGATTTGATCATGGTGGGGAATACCTCTTTGGAAGTTCAAGGGACTGCTTGTCAGATATGGAATTAAATCCTGGGTTTTTTACACCAAGGATGCCTCGGCATAATGGTGAGAAGATGAAGGAGGAGTTGGTCCCTTAAGGAGTGGATGAAGTACATGGCAAGTTACTCGGTAAACCAAGGGTGATTTTATTTAAGTAATCCTAAGAGTCAGGGAGTACTTATTAATTCGAATGCCAAATTCTTAAAAAGGGATTATGTAATAAATCACAAACCTCTATAACATATTGTTCTAGTAAAGGTTAGGACTAATTAAATAGTAGAACCAGACTTTATACCTGATGAGCGATGTGAGACATGACTAATCACGAGTACATAGAAAGATCATCATCGTAGTGGGAGGGTTATTCATCGATCCGAAGGATATATGTTCTTAGGAGAGTCTCTCGACAAGATCCCGGAAGAACAAGATACCAGACCCGGCAACTACGTTGAGGACCTCGAGACAAGGATGCGGGCATTGGCAAAGAGCTATGGAAATCTTGATGAATGCATCCACATGATGTAGCGAGATGGATTTATAGCAAAGGGTCAAGTGCACATGATTGTACAAAGCTTAAGAGAGCCCATTATGAACATAGCAAGCATCAGGGTTTTGGGAATACTCGATTTGACTAGGCGATCGAAAGGTACAACTTTGATCTATGTCCTATCGAATATTGTGTGCTAGAAGCGTGATGGTAACTAGGTAATGTTTCTAGTCATCAATGACGATGACATACCTCTAATCGGCGACGATGTGGGGTTGTTATATTCGGAAAGGGTATGGCTATCAAGACATGGACTCGGGATAAACAGGCTGAATCCTTGGAATTAATCTCTTACGAGATCAATCAATTAGGATTTTAGGTTTATCCCGAGGCCGGTACATTGACTTGATAATTACACAAAGT
This sequence comes from Sarracenia leucophylla, assembly GCA_035668355.1. Taxonomy (NCBI): domain Eukaryota; kingdom Viridiplantae; phylum Streptophyta; class Magnoliopsida; order Ericales; family Sarraceniaceae; genus Sarracenia; species Sarracenia leucophylla. The sequence goes on from JAULLG010404597.1 coordinate 3,477, forward strand.
TGGCATGGAAAAATTCCAGGAAAGGATTTAATTTCTTTTGCGATTTCTCTATCTAGAGATCGGTGACCTAGAAAGAACCCAGGAAGTAGAGAGGATGAGAGGCATTCCTTAACATTAGGAATTCTCATAGATGCCATTTTCTATATTCAACCGCAAGTACAGAGGGAGCAATGTTGACTACGGTCAAGAATATACTCAAGTACATGAAGGGATTAGGGAGTATATGTGGATTTACCAGGGTGATGGTTTTATATCCCTCGGGGTACGCTAACCTATTTTTCCAGGATTGATAAGGGTTCTAGGAGGTCCACCTCAGAAAGTGTGTGTCTCATCGGGAAAGCACATTTGAGGGAAAGTTTGTCTCATCTAGGAGACAATAAAATGTGGTGACGTTGTGACATGCATGGTTACATCTGCGGGAAACCTTGAAGGATAAGTGGGAGATTGTTAGGGATGGTATACTTAAAATCCATGCTTTTACGTATTATCCAGGATCCCAGGAATATTAATGTGAATATATTGAGAGGATATGTATACTCGGTTTCATATTTATTTCTTGTATGATGTATGTATGCATTGTCCTTATATCTTGTCCAGTATTTGACTCGTCGCCGGAAGCGGGGAAGATCGGGTCAAAGGTTCTGACAGATATACAAGGGGCTCACAACCAAAGTGGATCCAAACTATCCATTGGTACAGTTGTAGCACATCGTTATATTAGCTGGTCTTGGCTAAGTCGAAATGATCGAATCCCTGTCTTGGGATTTGAGTTTCGAGCTCGATGTGTTAGTACACTTGGAGTTTATTAAGTAGGATCAATAGGATGATTAATTCTATACTGACTATATGAATTGATCCACATCATATATTATCAGTGATTGAACGGTCTCTTAATCCTTACGTGATTAATTGAATCATGTTCGGATAGTGTCCAGTACATTGAGTCACCAATGGCTGAGATTTCTATGGTGAGATCAGTATGACCGGTGGGTTGGGTGCTGGCATTATTCGTTCAATGGTAGATAATCAACTAACGGAAACCACATCCGATATAATACTGGTTGAGGAGTTCCCCCTCGTGTGCATGCTTATAAGTTTGGTTATGCCAAACCTGCGCAGTAGATCACTCGATCCGGCATATTGATAAGTTAAGCAGTGCGGTTGCGAGGATAAGATGATTTTTGAACCGGGTTGTCACTAACCAAATTCGATTATCGGGAATCCATATCTTAAACGTGGGGAGATGGCAGTGCATCTGGTAATTGGAAACTCAAGACATAATTCAAGTTTAGGTCCGGGAGTTCAGTAAGGGCCTTTAGTGGAATAAGTGCTGGCTCGTGCGAGAATGGACTAACTCGGGGGTTTAAGTTAGGATTTCCGGTATTCTCATACGATTAGCCCGTGTCTTATACATCCTCATGATCCCACACGTATTCCATTTATACGCACGTGTTTTTGGTTGACTTCAAGTTTTATTTAATTTAATTCGATCGTTGGTTTTGTCGCAGTGACGTTCGAGGTATTAAGTTAAAGGTTTAGGGGCGTAGTCGGCAATATGGTTTTTAGGATATACCCTAAGGGTCGTCGGCATTATTTAATGAGAGAGTATTATCTATTTTCTGGAAGTGTATATGGAGTATTGTTTTAAAACAATTAAATATACACTTAATATTTTTTGTGTATTAATTTATATCAAAAATATATTAAAAATTCATAATAATTCTCTCACAATGGTGGCCGGCCCTAGGTGGGTGTTTATGTGTATTTTTCATGCATGGTTTTAGAAATAAGATAATCTTGTTTTCCTAATTTTGCAAGGAGGATAAATACACATAATATTTAGAGAGATTTTAGGAGAATAATTCTCCCTTTTTTCTCCTATGGCCGGCCATAGCAAGGGGAAATTTTATATATACATTTTGTATATATTATCTATATATTTCAAGGAGAATAAAAATATTTTATATATTTTAATTTTCCTAAAATATATGTTCAGATATATATATATATACATATATATATATATATGTGATAGGGGATCAAAATAAAACCTAATCTAGCCAAAAACCATATATTGCCGCCGGCCCCTCTCATTCCTCTCCATTGTTTTTGATCAACTTTGGTGAGGTTCTAAGTGTGTTTGAAGCTAAAGGAGCTCGTCTCGGATCGGTGCCCACACACCGGAGGCATGTACGTGTGAGGGCCATATGTGAGAAGGTCTCGGGATCGTCTCATTCGACGCGTAGATTTTTATTTGAGATTTTAAACAATCTCCAAAGGTATTAACTTATGTCCATTTAGTTTAGCATGATAGGATTTCATGATAAATGACCCTCGACTCGATTTTTCAAAACATTTACGCTTTCGTCTCGCTTTTTCCAACAGAGAGATCATCGGACGTAAACCCAAAGACAATGTCGTCAACATAGATTTGAGCTACAAGTAGATTGTTTTTTATTTTCTTGATGAACAGAGTCCTATCATCTCCTCCTCCGATAAATCCTCAAGATGGAAACAAGTCTAAATGCCTCTCACTCCCATGTCGTCTCGTCCTCACCATGCTATTGCCGTAGCACCTTAATGTATGACAAGGTTTTTCCCTATGAAACATGCTCTCTAGTGTCCAGAATCTGTATGGGTAGCACCTCGTATGCTACATCCTCTTCCATCCTGGAATCCGACTAATTAAGAATATGTAAAGAGTTCAGCTCATATTTTTGAAGCATGAAAACATGAAGAACATCGTATACTAACGATTACAGAGGCGATAAAGCCGGACAATACAATGCTACCCTAACACTCTCCTTAATTAAGAAGGGTCTGATAATAGTCTCTTAATGAACCTCATCAAGCCTTTCCACAAAGGAGCCACTAGGAAGATGTAGTCTTCTATCTCGAACCCCCGACAGTTGTTATCAAATATCTGTATAACCTCTCTAACGATCTTACTCCGGGATCAGACACCAGCGAACGGTCATTATCTCCTCGGTAATCTCTCGGACCAGCTCTGACCCTAACAGAGCGGACTCCTCGATGTCTGTCAAACACACCGATGACCCAACATGATCTACTACATAGCACCCTAAAAGGTGCACTCCGAGTACTTAATCGATAGTTGTAGTCATAGGAAAACTATGCCACAACTGTAACTTCACGTTGTCACTCAAGCCATTAGGGTAATTACGCATCACCACACACATAATCACAGTAGTCGCAAATCATCACATGTTCCAATTGCTAAGGATTCTTCCTTGATCCCCAAAGACTCAACACATAAACCCCCAAAAATTCCCTCAAGACCTGATATGATAGAAGCTGTACTCCGTGCGAACGGGCAACTTCATCGATCTACAAATGACAAAAATCTGTATAGTGTACCCTCACCGATCATACACCTATGAACGACACACGGTACACGTAAGCAAAGTAGTACTCATAGGTAACTGCTAACTCTGTCAAAAACATAGGGATGCTGAATCTGATACGGATGACACTGAAGCTCCGATCAACAAACAGTCTTACCAATGTAACATTGGTTCAAACTGGCCACCACGCTACCCTCACCATAGGGCCTCGTCAGTGTTACCCAGACCCACAATGTGGTTACACATTCTCATTAATGCATGATGCATCACATCATACTAACTATAAGGTTGGCCCAATACAACACACTCATACCCTCAACTGCTATGCGCACAATAAGAACTCCAAAGCTAATTCATACTTGGTTCCATCTAGGAAAGGCTTCTATCGATTCCTCAAGGCCTTATACACACCATGCCAACCCACCTTTGCATAACACACGAAGGTCCGTGGTAGAAGTCCGAAAGTACACTTGGTTCCCCTCTCACACAAACCTCCACAGATCATAAGCCACACATCCCCGGCAACACAAGAAACTCACTCAAACCACCAAAGGGCCGAGCAACATTGTCACGACCTGTATAATTAGTCACAACTCCACCATCAATCAAATAGCATCATTGTAAATCGATCTCACCATGGAAGAAAGGAAGGAGACACTCCACTTCCAACCTCCCACAAGAAACATTGAATCACCACAACATATCTTCTCCCCAAGAACTTCATGGGGTACGAACTCAACATTATATGAAGGGCACCAGGGCCAACAAATCATCACTCATGCTAGTTCATGGTACCATAAACCTGAGAATAGGATCACCCGAAAGAAACTAGAAACTTGCTACTCACACTTCCACTTGTCGCTATATTGCCCTCACTTGCACCGATACTTGGCTATAACACCCCGAAGTAAGATCGTGTTTTAATTCATTTTAAAACTTTAAAACTGTTATATCCTTTTGAACAAAGACCATGTTTGAATTAAAAGATGAAATTAAGATGGGTCATGTGTCACATCAATCACTCACACGTTCAGTGTTGTCACGCTGCTTGCGTGACCTAAAGCTTGCTCAACTGTATTAGTACTATCGCGACATTCAACTTAACTAGACTCCCCGGGCATCCTTGCCAAGGTATCCATCTCATACACAGAGTTCTCATATCTTGGTTCTAGGAATCACACGAGCTATAATGGTTCCGACTACAATGTGCTCACAAGCACAACATCGTAAGAACCACACGTAAACATCATCTTCACAAGAGTCATGCCTAAATATCTTCCTTCAAAAGAAGTTGACCCCACCAATATCAACATCAAACAACTAAGCGATCTCTATACCAAGTAGACATCACCTAGTGTAACCCACATGAAATTCCATAATGCTCGGAACACGACATGCACCTCAAGAGAAACCATGTAAACCTCGTCTCAGTAAACCCCTAAGGGCACACTATCCCAGACTATCCGATATTATAAATCAACATCAAACTATGGTCCATAACTTCCGGACAACAGCAACCGGCCTAACCTAAAGGTTACTTCTCTACACCAAATCCACACCTCCATACCCCGAAGGTAGAATAACCAGCTCTCAATAAGGGCCATGAGAGAGTACACTCGCATCCGTACCCAATCAACAACAATGCATTATCGTAAGGTACTGATCCGCAGAAATCTCAATCCTAAAATAGTCCTAGAAGGGCTAATAGTCAGCTCTAAACAACGATCCAATCGTCAACAGTACCCCGGCCTGTATCGGTACCAACCCCAACCAAAGGTCCCTAGGAGACACCTCCAACCATTAGATCGATCATCCCTCCTAGGTGTCTACCACAAGGGCATCGATTAGCCATGGGTATGCATTAGGCGCAAAGCCAACTCGTTGAAGGATACGAAGAACTGTGTCACATAGCCTCGCAATTGCATCATTTGAGTCCACCATGAAATACTCACATCTCACTCTTCGGAGAAACCCACCAAGGGGTTCTCATAACTCCAAACAGTGGTGGGATGATCTTAACATCATTGTCCCATAATCAGGAGAGGGTCGCCTTATCAACATGACGATCCAACGCAACTGCCTCATCCATACACCAACAACACACCCTGTGTCTATCCTTTACTTGGAAGGGTTTCTCAGGTGACCACATTGCCAAGGAAGAGAAACTAACACTCTTGGCTCCCAGACCTCCAAAACTACGTGCCTCTGCACTCACTCGGGGGAAGTATTCCCACTCCATCACTCGTTAATCGTCACGACGATTACATGGCCACATGCAACCGTAGTCCATTTGACTACAACCACACTCATAATACCTCTAGTATCATCTCCAACGTCGGCCACGTCTCATGTTCATGCCATGGAGGGCTCCCTCATAGGGATCCCTCATAGGAATCCATAATCAGGAAAGTAACACCTTACTTTCTTCCCACGAAACCCAAACGATTCATAAAATGGCCATCTAAACCATGTCATGGATACTATATGCATATAATGTCTAAAAACCCACCAACCCCTCATTGGTTTCCATAACCGATATACAATGCTCGGTCCCAAATTGATGCATTCTTCAAACGTACACTCCATGCCCAACACACCAACCTGAAAAAGCTTACTAACGATGCTACTACGCCGGCACTACCACCAAGGGCACCTCTCAAAATGAGAGAACTCTCAATCATGACCTCTATCTCTCATGGTCATATCACATCACACTACCACTATGCTCTTGTCTATTATATTCTCCTCAATGTTATCTTGTGCAAAGCCTCTCGTTTATACACGATAGACATAATACAGCTCACGATGCAAAAATAGGACATGAGAACATATAACCCATAACATAACATGTCTCATGACGTATAAACAACCATGTCTATCACAAACACTCCTCGAACAACCATCTAACACATGGACCTACTAAGTCTCATAATCCTACTCCTATAGGTAGAATAACTCATTATCTAAGAAATAGCTGTTCAACCACAGGCCAAGCACAATCCACAATCATGACCTTATCCCATGGATAAGCCAACTCATGTCCTAATAACAAACTGGTCGAGGAATAGCATGCTAGTATCGAGCAACAATAGCATGACACCACATACCGAGGAGGCTCCTTGGAGTGATATCTCAATACAAACAACTTGCCTGGATTTCCAAGTGAAATGCGTGTTAGTTAGGCACCTTTCTAAATGAAAACCCAAACAAGTAAACCCGGATGCCGAAGCAAGGAACATCATCCTCAAAGTCTTAAATCCATACCCACATAATCACATAGCACGTGCAAGTAAATCACATCGCACAACGGACACAGAATTATACTCGTAACATGAATGAAATATGCAAGTCATCCCTCATGGTGTGGCACACCCGTTCCCACGGTTCCAAAGTATTCGATCCTAAAGCTCTTATACCAAGTTGTCTTGTTAGGATAGTATACTTAAAAGCCATGCTTTTATGTATGTTGTTATCCGGGATCCCTGGAATATTAATGAGAAATAATTGAGATGGTTTGCATTTACTATTTTATATTTACTGTATATATGATGTGTGAATGCGTAGTCCATATATTTTGTCTAGTATTTGACTCTTCGCATGAAGCGGGGAAGATCGGGTGAAAGATTCCGACAAATATACATGTGGGATCACAATCGCAATAGACCCCGACAATCCATTGGTGCGGTTGCAGTACATCATTATATTAGTTGATCTTGGCTAGGTCGAACGGATCGAATTCTAGTCATGGAATTTGATGTTTGAGCTCGATATGTTAGTACATTAGGAGTGTATTGGGTAAGATCATTAGGATGATCAATTCTATATTGACTATATGAATTGATCTACATCCTATATTATCATGGATTGCACGTACTCTTAATCCTGACATGATTGATCGAATCATGTTCAGGTAATGCACAGTACTTTGAGTCACCAATGGCTGAGATTTTTATAGCGAGATCAATATGACCGGTGGGTTGGATACTATCGTTATTTGATCGATGGTTGATAATCAACTGACGGGAACCACGTCCGACTTAGGTTGAGGAGTTCCCCTTCGTGTGCTTTGGTTATAGGTTTGTTGATGCCAAATATCGCAAGTGGATCTTTTGATTCGGCATATCAAAATGATAAGCGGTGCATGTGCGAGAATAAGAGGATTATCGAACCAGGTTGTCAGTAACCTAATTTGATTTTTGAGAATCCATATCTTAAACGTGGGGAGACTATAGTGCATTTGATAATTGGAAACTTGAGACACAAATCGAGTTTAGGACAGGGAGTTCAGTTAAGACCTTTAGTGGAATAAGTCTTGGTTCGTACAAGAAAGGATCTAAGTCGGGGATTGAGTTAGGTATATCCGATTTTCTTGTATGGTTAGCCTGAGTCCTATACTTCCTCTTGATCCCTCACGTAGCCCGATTATATGCATGGAAAAATTCTTGTTGGTTTTGGTAATTATTTTTTTTAATCGATCGTCGGATTTTTCGCCAGAACGGTCAGGATATTAAATTAAATAATCAGGGGCGGTTTTAGAATTTGGCACACCTAGGGATTTAATCCCTTGGTGGCCGGCCCGAGGGCATTATATTTTCCTATATAATTTTGCTAGGATATATTTACATATATCTTGGGATAAAATTTTTAG
>JAULLG010406803.1:0-11485 GCA_035668355.1 Sarracenia leucophylla
TGCAACATAAGTTCCATTTAAATCGTCCTCTACAGCTACTTTCATTCCTCCAACTTCCCAAACATAATCATTGTTATCTCCATTACTCCTTAGTCATTGTCCTTATGCATTGCATCAAGATATATCTCGCATAGTCTCACTCCAAAGTGGTTATTCCACAAATCATTTTTCTTCTACATCTAATACTCTTGTCACCAATTGTAATCATATATCATAATCTACTAATAATCCCATTTCTTCTACATCTGATACTCTTATCGTGGCTGACAATCAAATTCAACCACCACCCTCAAAATCTTCAGCACCACCTGTTACTTCAGCATATGTTCCTTTGAATAAGCATTCCATACAAACAAGATCTAAATCAAAAATTGTTAAAAAGAAAGTATTCAATGCTAATCTTTCTTCTATACTTTCTGATTTTAGAGATTGGGAACCTTCATCCTATTCTATAGCTTCTAAACATTCACATTGGATTCAAGCTATGCAAGACGAATTATCAGCTCTTCAAGAGCAAGGCACTTGGTCTCTAGTTCCTTGTCCACCAAATAAAAATGTGGTCGACTGTAAATGGGTTTTCAAAATTAAATACATCCAGATGGGTCTGTTTTACGTTAAAAAGCTAGGCTAGTAGCTAAATGATTCCATCAACAACATGGTTTCAATTATGATGAAATATTTAGTCCTGTAACTGTACCTACCACTGTATGGACTGTAATTATCCCTTACTACTTAATTTAACTGGAACTTACATTAAATAGATGTAAGTAATGCCTTCCTTCATGGTCTCCTCGAAGAAGATGTTTATATGGCCCAACCTCAGGGGTTTATTTATTCTCATCATCCTCTGTAATGGTGTGACTTATTTCAATTTCAAAATTTAAATAAGACCCGGTTCAACATTTTAAAATTTTAAAAATTTTTGAAAAACCGATTAAATCTTTGGAACAACTTAAAATTCGATATTGATTCAGGGCTATTAATTCAAATCGTGGGTTTTGGAACCTCGAAAATATTATTTCAGGGTATCGGGTTGAATTTCGGGCCAATCGGATTGAAAACATGCCTCAAATTTAAAAATTTTGTAGTGGGCCTACAGCAGGGGGCACTCGAGCTCGCTCCACCCTGCTCGAGTAGGGTGTCACGGACAGACCAGTATTTAAGGGCTGTTATAACACATTTTGATGTATTTTTCAAACCGTAAATGTTCTAAACGACAGAGAAGGCTGGGGGACATCTAGATTGCTGGTTTGAGAGGCTTGAGGCTGCATTCTAAGCCTTGTTTGGGTAAGATTTCATGATTTTTTCATGATATTTTTAGTTTATACGTAGTATTTCGTATATTCACCAAACTATTTTCGTTCTACGTGATTTTACTGCGATTGAGATTTTGTTGGGGGCTAGTTTTGTGTTCTTCCAACACACTTGAGGTAGGATTTATGCTAATCCTTGATTATTGCAATGATATTAGTTGTATTTTGAGTTTTAATTCAGTTTGTTAGGATTTTCTTTAAAAATTCAAAAATTAATTAATCTATACTTAATATATGCATGATTTGGTGGATGCTTATGCTATATTAGCATGTTGTATAGTATCTTTCCTTGTTCTGATGCTCAGTTTATTATGACGAAAATCATGTTTAACCTAGAGTTGAGAATTTGGAGTTTGTTGAGAAGTTTGGTGAAATAGTTAATTGAGCCATTATTCATTAAATTGACTCTAATAAGATTAATTTAGATCATACGTGGGGAGAAATTAACACTAATATACTTGTGTTAAGTATTGACGCAATGGCAGTACCTTGCGATAAGTATGGATTGGCCTAAGTATATCCTTAATTTGATGCTTGATTATGCTTTTGTAGTATAATTCTACTTCGCACCTTATATGTGGGGTGTTGTTGTGAGTAGTTGATGAGGTTTGATGTGAATAGGCCTTGGCTTGTTCTAATTGTGTAATTTGTGTAATAAAATTAATTCTTTACATGATATGTGCATTATTGAGATTGATGGTGATCCCGCGAAGGGGATCCCTCACAATGATGGTGGTGGTAATGATGATCCCGTCGAGGGGATCGCTCACATAGACGGGGGTGGTGACGATGATCCCACGGAGGGGATCTCTCACATGACTCCGAGGTGAGTCTGGACTCAAGTGAGAGTCAATGGGAGTTCGCTCCCTTCGATTGTGAACCATAAATGGGGAATTGGCTCAGATAAAGTCAATGCTCGGATGGGAGCCAGGGAGTATTGTTGCAGTACTACCGTGGTAGTGACCGCAAGTGCCATGAGGGGATGTTGTGGTCGTTACGTTAGTACTGACCATTGGTTCCTACGGGAGTCAAGGCTTGGGTGGTGCCAAGGAGATTTACTTGTAGCTATTATGTGGGTGTGATTATTTGCCAATTTGTGCAAATGTGAGAAATATATATATTTTTCAAAGGATTATGCAAACAAAGTTTTTGGCTATGTTGAGAAAACTATGCTTTAAGTTATGTTTTACTTAAATTGTTGCATAATCACCTCGCATAGCATGCATGCATCTTTGATTATCATATTTCCGGCGAGTTCTGGCTCGTAATGTTATTTTAAAATAGCATTCCAGACAATCATGGTAAAGAGGTCTTTCAAGGATAAGTGGTTGGTATGAAGCTTTCCATGTCACCTTTGATACGAAACATGATAGATTTTGACTTATAGCATATCTCTTTGTTCTTTAGATTTATGCTCATGTTATCTTGAATTTTGGAGGAATGTAATAGATTAACATAACACTTGTTTTATTTCAATTCCGGATGATTGTAAGGCCTTGTGGCCATCCACATTATGTTGCCTGCATGTGAATTGTTGGGAGATACTTGGGTGCGCTGGATATTACATTAACCTTTGAACTATAGGTTTTTAACTTATTTTGATGGATGGATGTTGCCTTAAGTACAATTGGTTATTATCTCTTTTCCATTACATAAGGAGTTGGTGTATTGCCCATTCAGTGTAATTGAGATGGCATAAAATGTTTGTTTGATTATGTGGAGTCATCCAATCTAAGGTTCTTCAATGAGTTTAAGAGAAATTTCTTTAAAAAATTTAAGTGTCGGGTGCTTGCTGCTCTCAAAGCTCTTAAATTTTAAGAACTCTACATTAGGAAGTCCCTTGAAATGTTGGACCATCTCAAATATACTGAATTATGCACTTTGAGGCTTTAAAACCAGTTCTTATGTCCAAAAACACTTACAAGATTTCGACTGCAGGAAACTGTCTGTGTAAGGTGCGCTCGAGTGGGCCCTGTTTCCCAGCGGTGGTTTGGCTTGTTTACATAAAATCAGTTTTTATGTTTTACTTTTAGGCTATGCTCCTAACACTGAAAACACAGCACTTTCATGTGGATATTATTAAAAGGAGAATTTCAAAGGTAATGTTTTAAATGGACAAACATTTAGAGATTTCTAGATAAAAGTATTGATTAAATCTAATCTTAATTCGCTTTCGGTTAGTACGTTACCTGGTCTATCTCCGGTTCACTTATGTTATGTTTATTATAAATGGTCAGGATGTGATAACTTGGTGTCAGAGCTGTAGGCTCGAATACTTTGGAACCGTGGGAAAGGGGTGTGCCGTGTCGTGAGGGATGATTTGCATGTTACATTCATATCTTGTGTTCTACTTGATGTACATGTGCTTACTACGTGGTTATGTGGGTATGGAGGTAGGATTTTGAGGATGGTATTTTTTGCTTCGACATCTGGTTTACTGGTTTGGAGTTCTATTTAGAAAGGCACCTAGCTAACGCCCATTTTGCTTAGAAATCTAGGCGAGTGGTTTGGATTGAGATATCACTCCAAGGATCCTCCTCGGTATGTGGTGGTGTGGTTTCATGCTTATGTGTTCTAATACTAGCATGCTATTCATTAACTTGTTCTTGGACATTGATTGACTTATCTCGAGGGACGAGACAATCACTATGAGCGATACTTGACCCGTTTGTCCATACGACATAAGTTATATCCATGGGATAAAGTCACGGTGGTGGACTATGCTCAACCTATAGATGGGTAGTTGTTTCTTAGACAGTGAGATTTCCTACCTACAAGAGTAGGATTATGAGGCCTTGTAGGCTTATATATATTGAGCGACCGTTAGGATGCCTCTGTGATAGCTGTGGGGGTTTGCATGTCAAGAGCCATGCACTCTTGTACCTTATTTTTCTTTGTGGGCTGCGTACGGCCCCAACGTGTATAGGCAGGATGCTTTGCACGAGATAACATGGACAGGAACATAGTAGTACCGTAATGTGTTGTGACCCTTCGAGGTAGAGGTCGCATTTGAGAGTTTTCTCATTTTGAGAGATGCTCTTGATGGTTATGTCGATGCTGTGTAGTCGTTGGTATCCTGGTTTAGGTTGGTGGACTTCGCCGGGAATGCAAGTCTACGGAACGCCTTTGTTTGATAAAGTTTGAGACCTTATCGAGACGTGGTGGTCGCTATATGGCCTGGACGCCCTTAGTAAGTCTTTCAGGCCTTATGGAGAGGAGGTAGGATGCCCGTATCACAGTTGGGGATCCTTCTGAAATATCATTCTCTGGCAGATGAGTGAGACGGTGCTAGCAGTATCGTCATCATGATCGCTACCATGGGGGCAACAGTTACATATAGGCTATCGATCATCTGGACGATTAACGGCTTGTATTGTGGGGACGTTTCCCCAGTGCGTGCAAAGGTGTATGATTTGGATGTTGGGACGACCAACTCTGTTGGTTTCCCTTGGGTGACGGCATGATCACTTGAAATGCCTTTCTCTGTGGTCGATAGACGCGATTTGAGAGAGTCGCCAGCATGTAAGTGAGACAGTTGTGTTGGGTTGAGCTCCCTATCCTTGAGATGGATTACTTAGTTTCCATACGGACATGTGACGGTTGTGACCATCGATGGGTCACCACCTATATCGAATTAGGAGGGCCATTCTTCTTCGTGAGGGATTGAGATGATGGTTCAGTACCGTCATGTCATTGTTTTGATAACGGGTTTCCAAGCCCTTTGTTTCATGCCTACGCCATAGATAGGGAAAGCTGTTCGAGGTCGAGATAATGATGCTGTAACCATCACACCATTGTGGGTAGTTGTGAGAACCCTTTGGCAAGTTTCCCCCGGGGTGTGAGGCACGGGGAGTTTGTAACGGACTCAGGTGATGTGGCTACGTGGCTTTGGAGAAGTAACCTTTATTTGAGGATTCGGCTTAGTGCCTTATACCCACCTATAGCCAATCGTTGGCTTAGCGGTAGACACCTAAGAGGTATGATCGGATTGATGACAAGGAGCGCGTTGAGGACTCGTTCAGCTGGGTTTGGGTGTTGGTACAGATCAAGGCTTCACTGATAAAAGGGGACATCGTACGATGAGATATGATGACGTTTACTGACATCAGAGTGATGGTTGGTGAACAGACAGTTATAGGGAGCTGGTGATTAGTAACCCTTGGACCGTATTATGATTAAGAATCTTGCGGATCAGTACCGCGTGGCGGTCTTTCGGTGATGCGTGGGAGTAGAAGTCGCTATGTGGTGTCACAATTACGAGTGCATCCACTCGTGGCCTTTGTTGAGAGCTTGTGGTTCCGCCGTTTGGATGTGAGGGTATGAGATAAGTTGGTGGGAGTATCCATTGGCTTAGTCGATGGTTTTATGTGGAAGTGACCAGCTGCTGATGTTTGCTGACCTACGTCCTGGGAGGATTGAGTTGTAGCTCCCTTAGGGGCTTATTGAGGTGAGTTTTATGTCCAGGTTCTCTTAAGGCACTCTTGGCATTTTGAGCCCCTTGTAATCCCTTGTGGGTTACCTTAGATGACGGTTTGGCAGTGAGGTCATTCAATTGGTTGACGTCAAGATTCGCGTTACCTAATCCTTTGGGAAACGAGAGGTGTGGTCGCATGGTTCCCTTGAGATTCATGCTTGTCGTGATGCTTCTACGGTTCTGTGGAGTTTAGTTATGATGAGCTTAGGTTCATTAACCCGTCGATGTGGAAACACCTACAGCTTGTTTAATCATCAGGAATAAAATATCGAAGCCCTATGTTGTGATGCATGCCTTGGAAAAGTATATATGAGGATGTTACAAGATGAGGTCTTGATTGTTGAGTGTAGTGTCGGTGGCAAACCGACTATTCTTAGTTGGTAACCCCATTCTCTGGTTTACAGTGCCATGAGACTATGAGTTTGATGAGTCAGTAACCTTAATAACCTTCGAGGAGTGTTGAGTTGGTTTGGGATGGTTGAGCGCGTATCCCTCATCCATCGAGTAGATACGGTATCGGGTGGTTTGATGTTTACCTTCAGGGTTTGGAAAGTAGAATCTCTTCTTCTTTCCTTAGATGGAAAGACCTACTTGTGATAGTGCATGTATGTCGTACATGTGGAGCTACGAGCGGTGGTACGGGTTGTGACTATGTGCTTGGGGCCTTTGGTGATTTTAGCGAATCATACGTGATGAACTGGATGCATTGTTAGTGGTTTATAGCTGGTTCATGCAAGTGATGAACCAGATCCATTATCGACCTTTAGCCATGGTCTTGGTCCGTCATGCGAGAATGACTACGTCCATTCGATGAGTAGAACTCTTAACTTGAGCTTAACCGTTCAGAGTCCAGATGCATTGGTGCTTGAACGATCATCTGTTCGTTATGATATTTCACATAATCCTATTCAGTTCGTACAGTCTTGTTGTGGGTCCGTGTATAGTTGAGGAGCCATTTGGGTTGTCGTACGCTACCGAATGGGACTATCGTACATTAGGAAAGTCCTATGGTGTTTGAGGCTTTGACCTCGTTTGTCTCTGATTGAGACTATCTTGTTTTAAGCGGAGTTTTGGGCCAGCTGTGGGTATTTACTGCTTGTAAGTAGCATGTTTTGGAGTGCAGAATACTAATGGGTATGCAGGTCTAGCCCTTTGTGGACCAGTGTGGCTACCTCTTTACACTGAGTAAATGTCCCTTTCGCGGCGCGTCTTGGAGGACGTAACGAATTGGACATGTTGGGGGTTTATATGTTTGACTTTCTGACAACTATATGTGAGTATATAGATAGCACCGTTTGAGTGTTATATAACTGACCGGATGGGTTAGTGACGTTTTAAGCAAACACGAGAGAATTTGCCCTGTTGGGGACTGAGGTTGGTCACTGAGGTGACCGAGGGGTTTGTGGGAGGATCGTGTACCATTGTTAGTGTTCGCCTATAACTACAACTATCAATCTAGTATCCAGATGGCTCCTTATGAGGTGTTATATGATAGGCCTTGCAGATCGTCTATCTATTGGGCAGACGTGGGTGAGTAGTCCTTCCGGGGCCGGACATGGTTAGGGAGACGATAGAGAAGGTCGCTACTATCCGGTAGAGATTGATCTCGACTCAGAGTCGCTAGAAGAGTTACTTGGGTAGGAGGCATAGACCTAGGTAGTTCACCGTGGGTGATCATGTATTCCTGCGAGTTTCTCCCCGGGAAGAATGATCGGGGCCGTGGCTTATCGCTTGGCATTACCACTGCAATTATCATCCGTTCATGACGTTTTTCATGTTTCCATGTGGAGAAGATATGAGTCGAACCCGTCACATGTGCTTGATTGGTGTGACTTGACTATGGACATGGATGTCACGTACGAGGAGCGTTCGATATAGACTCTGGGTACCCAAGAGCATGTTTTGTGAGGCATGACCTTGTCATATGTCAGGGTGCCGTGGTAACACCACGGCGAGGACGAGGCGATGTGGGAGCAGGAATCCTACATCCGAGAGTGATATCCAGATCTGTTCTCACCTTAGGGTACGCTGATTTCGGGGACAAAATCTCCCAAGTGGGGGAGGTTGTAATACTATGACCCATTGTAATAATTTTGTTAGTCCGGTTTGGCTACCAAAACGGGGGGTGAATAGGTTGTTTATAGAAAACGTAAAACTTTGTCCCTCTATCGGTTTCTTTATAAAAGATTAATTTTATTTTTTTCAAAAACTTATTCATGCAATCGACAGATAAGTTATATGCATCGAAAATAATAAATTGCATGAATTAAAAAGATAAAAAAAAAAAAAAGAAAGAAAAACTAACTACGACACCAAGAAATATAGTGGTTCAGCTAAACCAGCCTACATCCACTCTCTCAAGATCACACTTGAGAAATTCACTAAAGATTACTTAAGGGTGAATTGTAACCACTTACAAACGGGATTCTTGTGAAGGGTGAAACGTAACCCTATAGATCCTTTATCTTCAGACGGGTGAAACGTAACCCAGTATGCCAGATTCTTTGTCTTCAAAAGGGTGAAACGTAATCCACTATTATTGAAGGCCAATCGAAGCCTATTCTTCTGTCGGGTGAAGCGGAACCACCTTGTTATGTCCGGTGAAGAGCAACTTCCTTATTTTTCGAGGCATATAGCAGCCTATTCTTCTTTGTAAGGCGAAGCGGAACCTAGCTTGAAAGTGTTGATGATTGAGCACCAGATGAACCTTGCTCTAAAAATGTTGCAGTTCAACTTGTAGTGACATCGGCTTTTTCTTCCTTATTGAGGTGATTTACAATTTGTTAAAAGCTCACTACAAAAATCTCTCGTTCTCTTTAAAAATGTTTACAATAAATGTACAACAAGAAAAAAGAAAAGATATAAGTCTGGCAAAAGCCTAGACAAAAAAAAAACTCAATAGATTTTTACAATTAAATCTGAGCTAAAAACAGAATATGAGATTGAAAGTATAAAATTTTATTCTACTTTATTCTATGACCACTTTTTTTAACTAACTAGATCTCCTTTAATTAGCTCCCTTTATATAGTGTTCATAGAATATGATCATTGGAGCTGAGTCCGGTAGCCGTTGGAGCATTTAATTACTGAAAAATATTACCGTTAAGATCAGCAGACTTTGAATGCTTTGTTACAGGTATCGATCTTTACATTGTAAGCGATCGATCCTTTTTGGTGTTGTCTTCAAATGGTCGATCATTGTTGAACAAATGATTGATCTTCATTTGTTCTGCAAAAGAAAAAACATCCAACTTTTTATATAAGGATCGATCTTTTAAAGTTAGTATACATGCATAGATCGATCGTGCATTACTATGGTCGATCTTTTATTAACGGCTAGAAGAAATAGATTGATCTTTTGGATAGAGTGATCGATCTTTTTGAACACACGAGGAAAGAGAAAACCTCGGAAAAGATAGATCGATCTTTTAATTGAAAGTATCGATCTTTTAACGAAATGGATTGATCTTTTATAGGAAGGGATCGATCTTTTCTTTACTCGCAAAAGCGATACAAAATGGATGATCAATCATTCCTTTAGATGACCGATCTTTTGATTGGAACGATCCATCTTAAACAGGACATGATCGATCTTTCTTTCAATATAATCGATCTTTTTCACAAAACGATCGATCTTTTCTTAAGACGATTGATCTTTCTTCTTGATACGATCGATCTAAAACAAGATACGATCGATCAATTGAAGTGACGATTGGTCATTATTTACCAGAGATTGATCATAAACATAGAGCAGAGTTTAAAGGTCGATCTTTTCACAGCAAAGATCGATCTTTCTTTTTGCAGAAAAACTTTAACTTCAAATGATCATATCTCTTAGATTTTAGCTTCAAATGAGATATATCTTTAAATGAAGATTAAAGATACAAAAGACTTCTTTACAAGAAAATAAGTCTTGTATAGAAATTCCTTTGGTGGAGAAGGTTAAAGATGAAATACTGAGTGTGAGTCAGCTTCTCCTTCATAGCTTCTATGATCAGTAGAAGCTTCATAAGGAAATGGACATCCTTAAGAGGAAGGAATGATCCATAAACACGAAACTTTGAGTCTAATACTTTTGGATAGGATCTAGTCCAAAAGCTGAAATATTCAGTTTCCATCGAAGGTTGAAAGCCTTTTTCATGTCTTCTATGTGGAGCACAAGCTCCATTAGGAAGTAGACATCCTTAGGCTGGGTAGTCCTAAATATGATCGATGGTGGGATAAGCTCATTGAGCTCTTCTAGCACATCTTTTATATGGAGCATGAGCTCCATAAGGAAGTGAATCTTTTAGGTGAACAATTCTAAACTTCCTTGAAGAAAGATTGTGCTACGATGGCTCTAGCTTCAGTTATTCTTGAATCTGTAAGAGCTTAAAGCTACTTACATTGAAAAACACTGATTCATACATCAGTGAAGCCAAAATTGATTCTTCGAAGATATTGAGCATAACTTTGTGAAGTTTGGCTTTGAGGATTTTTGGCTTGAAGCATGATCACTCTTTTTAGGTAACCAGGTCATTTGGCATGTGCCAAATGAGTTAGCCAATCTCAAAAAGAAAGAGATAATCTTGAGAGTGATAATATTTGATCGATATCTCTTCTTTGCTCATAAAACTTGTTTCTTCAGATGAGCCTAGAAAACTGACTTAGAGTCATAGGCTTTTCTTTGGCAAAGAAACAACTTGGTAGATTTAAGGGGACGACTCATTTCCTTGTTATGGCCTTAAACCATATAGAATATAGCTTGGGCGTCAATGCATCTTTCAGCTTGACTCTACCAATTCCAGCCCAAATAAATGTGGCTTGGATGGTGTCTACCCTTTAATGTTGATGAGCCATTTGAAGTAACGAGTAAGCTTAGAGCTTTCTTGTAATTCTTGATCAACATATACAGGGATGTGAGCTCTGATCAATGCCGAAACACTTCAAGTAATAAGTAATCTTAGACCTTGCTTATATTTTTTGATCAACACCTCAAAGAGGTGAGGGCTTTACCATACGAGGTGTTTGCTGCACTTCACACATAACCTTCAATCTCAACTCATAAGGCGTTACAGATTTCTACTGTCTTGCCCCAACTTGAGATTGAGAGAGGTTTACTCATTGACATTCCTTCGAGCTATCTTTCTCAATATAAGAATGCGATCCATATGAGTCTCAAGAGAACCAAGGCTTTGTCAGCTTTACCGCCTGATAACCTTTGGTAATGCTTGATCTTGATCCCTAAAAGGGTCAGCCCCTTTTCTATGAGCAAGAAACTTTTCTTTACAAAAAGGGATAAGACTTCCACTCTTTGTTACTACGTTTCCTTGCTTTTTGTTGTGACAGGCTTGGATAAAGTCTGACAGCATTTGTAATGCCAAATCAAGGGATGTTATAATCAAAACCAAAGACCAAATGATGCTTGATTGAGAGAGTCAGAGTATCTGAACTAACAAATTTGTTTTTAATTATTTAAATCGGGTCACAAGATTTTAAAACTATATTTTAACAAAAAAATGTTTGTTTAATGGTGGGCAATATGTGTGAATATATGTTCATACATATATAAATATTTATTTACATATAAATATTTTCTTGTTTGGCAAAAAAAACAAAACATTTTTTTTGGAGAGAGGTCATGCATGTATATGTATATATATATATATATAGAAATATATATATATATATATATATATATATATATGTTGGAGTTCGG
>JAULLG010407907.1:931-11477 GCA_035668355.1 Sarracenia leucophylla
TGTTGAGGTTAAATGGATCGTGTGCCCAGCTCTGGTCAGTAAGAGCCATTTCAAGGCAGAAGCCTCTTTGCCTTGAAACGTAGAGCTAAGAGATAGGGACTCTGTAGATGTTGACTCAAGGAAAGTTGTTGCGGGATAGTAGACCACTGCAACACATGTTTCAAAGTGTACTACCGTTCCCGAGGTCGACATATCTCCAAAGCGGTTAAGAGAGGGATGAGTAAGCCCACTGGGTGGGTTGAGACTCATCTCCATGGCTTTGCAGACACATCCAGCCGTAATGCCCCAAGCTACCGGCTTAATCAATCTGAAGATTAGATTGAAGATGTACTACAAGGAATCCAACTCTTGGGAATCTAAGAATAAAATACCTATCTTCTTGTATATTAGAGTAATATAGTCATCAATATGGAGATGTCTAGTGTCCACACATTAAAAAAAAAAAAAACCTGTCCGGACGTAATTCACACCGTCTAGACACCACATCACATAACGGTCAAAATTTCCAAAACCAATCTAAGCGTTACCGTTCAGATGGGAATACCGTCCTGACAGAATCCGAAAGGACGCCCAGTATGAAACCTGTAAAACATCCCTTCATAGTCAAAAATGTTCAGATGAGACTGAACCATCTAGACGAAATTCCAATCGCTGTCATCTCAAAAATGTTAGTGCAGGTGCAATCCCAATAGGGGGTGAATTGGACTTTTTTTTTAAAAAAAATATTTGAATAAAATAGTTTATGTCCAACTTGTGCGGAAAATAGATAATCAATATAAAACAATAAGCAATGTGCAGGAAATTAAAGAGTTAAGGGTAAGGAAGATAACACCAGGGTTTACAATGTTCGGCTCCCGTGGGTTTAGTCCTTGCCTCTAGCAACACACTAAGAGGAATCTAATACTATCACTCCTTCGATTAGGCGGAGACGCCTCTTTCCTTCGAATAGGCGGAGTAGCCTCTCTCCTTCGTGTAGGCGGAGATGCCTCCCTCTTTCCTTCAAAATGATCTTCAAAATTGACAAAAAATTTCTGAATTTGTCGAAAATTCTTTGCCTCTGAAGTGAGAGAATCGTCTCCGTATTTATTTGACGATATGCCTTTTGGATTTGACGAAAAATAGTTCTTGCTGTCAAACTCGGTACTCCGGTCGACCGACCCCTGTACCTCGGTCGACCGACCTTCTGATTTAGCTTTAGCTGATTTGTTTCTTTGTTCCTTTCTCTTCATATCTCTTGACCTTCTTTGATCATTGTCTTTGACTATAAAATCTTGACTTATTGCTGTAAAATTGAGCTCCAAACTGATGGTTAAAACCTATAAATAACACTCAAACAAAGCTCAAACATTAGTAGCAACAAATCAATGCGTTGGAATAATCAAAACCAAAATCAAGGCTTGATTGAAAAACCTTTAGGCCAACATGAGTTCCCCGAACTGAAATGTTTTAAGATGTACCCTTTTGTTAAAGAACATGGCGAAGGGGGTTTCTCACATTGATCTTCTGGGGATTGTCCTGTAGTTCTAAAGAACATAAGGCTGCTCCTCCGCCCATTTTTTCCTTGCTTTGTCTAGCCTGCACTTGAGTCCGAAGATGAGAGTCATGTTTGAGATCTCTGCCTTCCCCTTCCTATGGGGGAAAGACAGAGTTGAGAAGTAATTCTTGATGCCTAGCTCCAAGTAGAAGTTTCTGAACACCCATTTGTCGAACTGCTTCTTATTGTCAACCACCAAAGCACAAGGATTGCCAAATCTTGTGACGATGTTCTTCTATCCACTTTGAGAAGTAGTTTGTTGCTACAATGAGGAACTTTTATTAAGTGCCTTTTTGCAGTGGCCTAATAATATTAAGTCCCCATTGTGCAAACGCCCAAGGGCTTGTGATCGTACTGAGTTTCTCGACTGGTTGCCTGTGCAGTGAGGAATACCTCTGGCACTTTTCACATTTATCAACATAAAGTTGAGCATCCTTTTGCATATACGACCACCAATATCCCTGGTTGATAACTCAACTTTATACTTCACCTTGTGCGCTTTCTTTTGATCTTAAGGTATCTTCTCATCTTTTAAAAATTTTAAAATTGGATCCATCCAGCTTGAAGCATCATACTCAAAGAAGACGAACACAGGCTGCCACTCAACTTCGATGCTCGGACTAAGCTGTTCTTCCACTTCAATCACGCTTCTAAGTCTCAGCTTAGTTGGAAAGTCTAGGGAGGCCAGGGCATCTGCAAAGAAATCACTCTCTATATTTACCTACTTAACATGCACTACTTTGAAGCCTTTGATGAGCTCTAGGGTCAGGGCCACATAGGCTGCCATCCTCTCGTCCTATGTGTTGTATTGCCTTATTAGTTGGTTGACCACAAGCTTGGAGTCACAAAAGATCCTTATCTACTTGGGATGCAGCAACTTGGCACTTCTGAGTCTGACCAACAATGCTTCATATTCAGCTTCATTATTGGAGGTTGGGAATCCCAAATAGATAGAATGCTCAATGTTCACACTCTCCAGTGAGATGATGACAACACCTGTTCCTGAGCCTTCTTAGAGAGATGAACCATCGGTGTACATCCTCCATTCTTGCACTTTCTACATATCTTCTTGCGTCTTCAGATAGCCACTTCCTTCTTCTATATCATTCCCCCCTCAACTCAGAAGCCGTTGTGCCGAGTTCTGAGCTGATTGGTAAACCTTGCTTTAAAAACTTTGCCAAGAAATCAACCAAGATATGCCCCTTGATTATTGTTTGGAGCTGAAACTCTATATCATATTCTTTACTGTCCACTGGGCAATTTTGCCAAAAAGATCTGCCTTGCATAGCATGGCCTTGAGTAGATGAGCAGTAAGGACTATGATCCTATGTGCTTGAAAGCAGCGCGCAAGTTTCCTTGATGACTTCACCAGTGCAAGGCTCAGTTTCTCCAACGATAGGTACTTGGTTTCAGCATCTAAGAAATAACATATCACATAATATATTTGCCTTCGTTTTGACTCGACTAGGCACTGAAGAATTACATTGGCAGAGTGCTCGAACACAGTCAAATACATGTAAAGAACCTCCCCAGCAATGGGCTTGGGAAGGAGAGGAGCTACAGCCAAATACTTTTTGAGGTTCTAAAGCGCTTGGTCGCATTCGTCCCCCATACAAAAACTTTGTTCTTTTTTATCAACTGGAAAGGGGGGTGGTACCTATCTAAAGATTCGTTAATAAACTGGTTAAATGTCACTTCCATTTCAGATAATCTATGAAGCTCTCTAATCATCTTTGGAGGCTTCATGTTCTAAACTACAATGATTTGGTTAGGATTAGCTTCTATGCCTCTTCTGCTCACTAGATGTCCTAGGAACTTGCTAGATTCCACTCCAAAGGCACACTTTGATGCGTTCAACCTGAGTTGGTACATCTTCAGCACTTCGAAGGTGACCTACAGATCTATTAAGTGGCTCTTTCCCTGCTCAGTCTTGATGACCATGTCATCAATATAGATCTCAATGGACTGGCCGAGCATGTGTTGGAACATATAGAAGCAGAAGCAAGCTGATGGGACACAACATAGCGACCAATTACCGTTAATGCAGATCCTACTGTTTATTTTATGTTTAGTAAGGCAATATAGAATAAACCCAACCAGCAATTTACTATTACGATAAGTCTTTTTTCTTTTTTAGAGCAAGAAGCGGAGCATATTGATAGATTTTTTTGAAAATCCTACGTTCTTCAAGACAAAGGTAATTACCTTGTAGCGGTAAAGACCCCTGGGAGTGGTGAAGCTCGTCTTCTCTAAGTCGGCTGAACTGAGGGTGATATGATGATAACCTCTATAAGCATCTTAAAAACTCATCTTTTAGTGCCCAATAGTAGAGTCGACTAGCTGGTCGATATTGGGTAAGGGAAAGAGGTCCTTTGGGCAAGCCTTATTTAAGTTCGTGAAGTCTATGTACAACCTCCATTTGCCATTCTTTTTATTCACGACCACCATGTTCGGGAGCCATACTGGATACTGCACTTCCCTGATCGCCCCTGGTTCTCAGTTTTTCTACTTTCTCGACCACAACCTCCGTGTGTTGCGAGGACGACCTTCTGCCATTTTGCACCACAAACCTATGAGTCGGGCTCACATTTAGAAAACCCACCAGCTCAACTTCTTCCAGTTAGGACAAATTAGACCCGATTAGGAAGAAGCGTTTAGGGTCGTCTTTGTGTAACATTACCTTCTTCAGAGGTTATACTATCTTTCAATCAATGGTCATCCCATCTCCTCTTCTATGGCTATTTCATCCTAGATCTCCATGTAGATTTGTTTGGTGGTCGATGAAGCCTTTCTTTTCATCGCAACAACAAAGCACTCATTTGTCATGATCTAGTCACCCCTTAAGGTTTCTAGCCCCCGTTCCATTGGGAACTTCAACACTTGGTGATATGCTGAAGGGATGGCTTTAAGCTTATACATCCATGATCTCCCCATTATGGTGTTGTATAGGGACAACACATCCAGGATAAGGAACTCTACCAGTCTCGTCTGAGTTCCTACCCGAACAGGCAAAGTGATCCTTCTCATTGGCATAAGGGGCAAACCATTGCATCCGACCAGTGGGAAGGAGGGCAGAAGCAGGTCCACTTTCTTGTGACCCAATTTATAAAACAAGTCTAAGTACATGACCTCTATGGAGTTCCCCTAGTCGATCAAAACCCGTTTTACATCATGCCTCACAATCTGGAGGGTGACCACTAGTGTATCATTATGAGGGTGTTGTACCCCCTTTAAGTCTGCATCAGTGAAGGTTATTATCCAAGAGGAATGGGATCTATCTAGGACCTTTCTTTTTCTCATCCTGGGTTGGTCGAGCTGGGCCTGAAGCATCTCTCTCTGATAGGCATCCATTCTATTTTCTGCTCAGGTATTCACCTCAACGACCACCTAAGATCATAATGGATGACGTTGATCATCCCTGCACAATCATCGGTTAGGGAAAGTTGCACGGGTTGCCCAGTAGTGTGCTCCTCCTCTTGGGTCTTTTCCTTATCGATGAGCTACCCAAGTCTCTTGGCTTAGACTTACTTTTCCAAAAGCTTTTGGTATGATCAACATTTCTTAAAGAGGTGCTCATGGTCTTTGTGATATTAGCACTTAAGCTTCTCGTTCCTCGTCCCTAGCTCACTATGCATTTTTTTTGGGTCACTCGAACCAAGGTTCGTGCCTGATCTTACTTAGGATTCTATGGATTGGTTCCTTAAAAATTGTGTTTTCTACCTCGTACTTGTTTTTGCTTTCACCCCTCTAGGTGGTAGTTGCGTAATCCTTTCTCTCTCCCACTCATTGGCCAACTTTCTCCTCTCACTCTTCCATTCCTTCTTCTTTGAACTTCCCTCCTAAGGACGAGCAAATGTCTTCTCAAACATGTGCTTGGGAATTGACCCTTCTAGATCTTCCTCGACCTTCGCATACTGGTCGATCCTCTGTATAAGCTCTGAAAGAGTGGCGACCGGTCTTTTGGTAAGGGAGTGTCCATTTCATTGAAGGCCTCCCAATACCGTTTGCCATACTTCCACAAAGTTTCACCACTACCCTTCCTCATATTCATCAGGGAATCCATTTCCCTTGGTTGTCTACTGTTCGTGATGAATCTAGTGGCAAACAACTCGATAACATGCCTCCAGCCTCTAATCGAGCATGAATGAATCTTATTAAACCACCTCAATACCACATCTCCTAAGCTAGAGGGGAACACCTTGTACATAAGGGCGTTGTTCCCACTTCACAAGGCCATCATCTACTTGAAATTCCTTATGTGGTTCCTAGGATCGGACTTCCCGTCATCAAGGTGGAATTGCAGTGCCTGGAACTTCCTTGGGGGCTCCACCTCTCCCACCTCCCTTGCGAATGGCAAGGAGGTGATTTGTTGAAGAGCCCTTCTTGCGACATCTCAGGCAATCCTGCCTGAGTTTGGTTGGAGACTCTCGTCCAGCTTCTTGTGTTGCCATTGTTTCATATATTCCATCTCTGCAAGCCTATCTTCCCAGCATGGGCGTCTCTACCCTCTGGATCATCCTCCAGGACCCTGGTATTGCTAAAGACCTCAGTCTGGCCCTCTCTTCTCCTCTTTGTTGCTATAGTCTTGCTCATCTTAGGTAAATCTACTTCACGCCAATGGTGTCTCACGTTTACCCCTTCCACCCTTTGAACTACCAGGGGAGGATGTCGTTGTGCATCAGCCTCCAGACCACACAATGGGCCTTGAGTTGATGGTTGAGGTCCAGGGGCTCCCTGCTGGAGCACTCTCAGAGCGCATAGCTCTCTTCGCAACAGCAAAAGCTAATTGTCTATCCTGTCCAGTTTGTCCCTAAACTGGTCCATCATCCTTCGAGCACCAGAACGAGCTAGGGATGGTACTCCTCTTAGAGGAATATGATTCGTTCTTCTTTCAGGACAGTTATCCCTAGATTAAAAAATCGTTCTATCATGAATCTCAAAACGTACGTGCCTTTTCTTTCTCTTAGGGGTCCTTCCTTGACGGACCGAATAGGAATCTTTAGGTTCTTTTTCTGCCTGGTCTTCCTCTGATTTTTGTGGGCGTAGTTCCCCCGGGTAACCATCCAAGCGTACTTTGAATAATAAATTTCCCACATATGGCACCAAAAAGTATAGGGATATTTCTGGATCTACGGTCCCCGGTCAAATTGGCTGCTCAACTTTGAGGGATTCACCATGAGTGCCTGCTTAAGAAATTCGTTAGAATGTCACGTAAAAGCTAGTCTCGGTTGGCTCTCCGAAAATCGGATTAGAGCCTAGTTTTTTGAGAGAAAGGCTCTGAAATTAAACGGATACAGTTTTGGAGAGACAAATAAATTACACTTTTTACCCTGAATTTCAGACTCCTTTTATACAGAAAATAAACTTGACCCTTTAAGGGTGCTCGACCAGACCTGACCTAAGTAGATCGGCTCATCCTCTCTCTAATAGCTTTCAGCTGTCTACCACCTGATGTGACCAAACACATTAATTATAGCTTGTTATTCACTTTCGTGTTTCTTATTCTTTTTCGGATTAATGAGACTGCATGTACCTTGATTTGACCACTCATAGCCATCGTTGTTTTCTGCTAACTTTGCTCATGCATTTTGTCTTGTCAGACTATTTACCTACGATAATCACAAATTGGGTAAGGTCAACCTACCATGACATGGACTTCTGACATTACTTTCCTCTCCTACTAACAATCTACTGATCTCGTGCTCAACTATCATATTATATATATCGTACCTGCTTGGCATGCTTGAACAAGCTCGGTTGACCTTCCCTGAGAAATAGGACATTTCCGCTTGGGAAGGCTAACTAGGAGGCCTTTAGACTGCTTTGGCTCTAAGTTCTCATCCTGTCTAAGACCTAACAAGTATTTCTAGGTGGGTCTGACCTAATCTTACCCACAATTGTTCCTACTTCAATCTGAGCACATGCCCCGTACCTCGACTTGGATGTTTGGCCAGCATCATAAATACTGATCTCCCTCAAATATATAACTCCACTTATTCTACAAAGTATTTTCCAACTCATTATATATTTTATAGTATTCACTCAATATCTCATAATAATATATATCTTATCATCTCATTTCATATTTAAG
Organism: Sarracenia leucophylla; assembly: GCA_035668355.1. NCBI lineage: Eukaryota > Viridiplantae > Streptophyta > Magnoliopsida > Ericales > Sarraceniaceae > Sarracenia > Sarracenia leucophylla. The sequence goes on from JAULLG010407907.1 coordinate 8,557, forward strand.
TAAATAAACACTCTTCAAACTATCAACAAAATATATTAGGTACCATTTTGTGACGTTTATACTTATTGTTTTCTATTTCTAATTAAATTTTTTTGTAAATTGTAAATAAAACATATTTTATAATTATTTTTATTTTCAAAAAAATGCTTAACATTTTTCAGAATTTACTAAACTTTTGTAATCATAAAAAATGTGTTTTTAATTTTTTTAAAACAAATTTTGGCGACGGTGGTGATGGTGGTGGCATAGAACTCATGGTAATGGTGCTGGCAGTGGTAGTAGCGGTGATACCTGTGGCAATGGGGGGTGGCGGTGGCTAGGTAATTTGCAGGTTAAACTGTTATAGAAGATCAGAGGTAATTTTGGTTTGAAAAATATTAGAAAGGATTAGAACATAATCTTTAGTTATGACTTACAGAAATACAAGACCTCTAAATGGAACCTATCTCAAATTCTCTTTTCTTTAAAAAACGACATTTAGAATTGTTATCGACAAATATTCTCTTATTCTATGGCTCAAATCGTGCATAGAGTTTCAAATGCTCAGATCATGTTCTTCACAAATGTTGTGATTCACAAATTCACCCTCCTCTTTGTCTGGCTGTCTTTTTCCCTTCTCCTCCTCACCTACTTCATGGTTTTCTTTGGCATCATCTATGACATTGTTGTCGTGATCAGAAGTCTAGCTCAGGAAGCTCAAGCCACAAGCCATGTGCTGTAAGTTATGGCTCAATCCGAGTTCAAGCCACAAGCCAATCTAGGCAAATGCATCAGGAGCTATGTTCTACATTCTGAATGCCCGAAGTATAATTGAGTTTGTTAATTATTTAGCGAGATCTCATGTAATGATAAATATATATGTAGATAGACTTAAAGAATTCATTAAGAAATTTTTCTAAGTTTCTATCATCATATCATAGCATTTGAGCTCAGACAAGCATGCAACTCATGAGGAATGGAAAATCCTTCGTCTTCCTTAGCTACACCTACATCGCTTCCCTCGAATAACCATTTTCTGGTTTCGAATTTAAGTTCTCTCGCTACTCTGAAACTTGATGCATCCAACTACATCATTTGGAAGAAACACATGCTAAATGTGCTTCAAGCATCAAGACTTCTTAGTTTCATAGATGGCTTTCAAGATTCCCCAAGTGCAGAAATTATTGATTTAAATGGACAGGAGAATGTCAATCCAGAGTTCTTGAAATAGGAGACCATTAATGCAAACCTGATGAGTTGTTTAATTGCCACTCTATCTCTTGTAATATGTTCCTCTGATCTACACCTCAATCATTCCAAAGAAATCTGGTTGAGTCTTGAGAAACGATTTAGATCTCTCTCAAGATCACATGTGCAATAATTAAAGATTAAACTTCAAAATGTGAAGAAAAGTACTGGTTTAATTGAAGGATATCTACACAAATCAAGAATCTATATGACCAATTGGCTTTAGATTCCGTAAAATTCAAAGATAAAGATCTTATCTTGCTTACTTTGAATGGTCTATATGATGATTATAACTCATTCAATACATTTACAAAAAGAAGATCTAGCATGATGACCATGGAAGAATTCGCATCTCTCTCAAATGTAGAAGCAATCCATATTGAGTCAGGCATCAAGAAGACAAGTTCGTCTTCCTTAGATCTATCAGTTGCATTTAATCTTATAAGAAGCAATAAAAATGCTCCTAATAATGGATTCAGGTAATCAAATTATTCAAACAATTGAAGAGGAAGGCACAATATCATAGGCAATACGGGAGGTAGAGGTTTTAACAACAGAATTCTATAATGGAAACCCATTTCAAAATGGAAATTTCTCAGGAAATGCAAGTTATTCTGCACTTGTGTGTCAAATTTGTGGAAAAAATAACTATTCTGGTGTAAAGTGTTATCATAGACATGATCACTCATATCAGACACCATCTCGTCTTCTGTCTATGCATCCAACTAATGCTCCCAAGCCTCTCATGGCATTGCCACAAAGTTGGAAGCTTCCAGCCGGTTTTGGACACAGGTGCCACAGATCATCTTACAAACGATTTGAACATTCTTTAGTTCTATCATTTCTATCACGAAAATGATCAGATTACAATGGAAAATGGGGCTTCTCTTCCAGTCCATAATATAGGTGATGGAATTTTTTCAACTCCTCAAAGATCTATTCAACTTAAAAATGTTCTTCATGTTCCATATATTAAAACCAATCTATTGCCAATGCAAAAATTAGGATTGGACAACAATTGTGTTATAATTTTTTATGCACAATCATTTACAATTTAGGACAAAATAACCAAGGCTATCATCTACAGATGTTTCCTGAATAAAAATCTATATCAACTCAAACAAGGCCCATTAACAAATGAAATTCAATCTAACACTTCAACTTAAAAAAGCCTCAATGGTCGTATGTTCCTCTTCACAACATAAAGGTCTGAACTATAGCACAATAGATGTAATACCTTGATCGGTTTTATTAAAATACTTATTTAAATAAAAGGGATATTTTATTTTGTTTCGGTGGAAAATCTGTTTCCGGTTAGCAAAATTAATTTTTGTTGAAGGTTTGGGAGATTTTTGGCAAAAATTAAAATTTCCTTTTCAGAGAAAATGAGAATATATTTTTATACAAACTTATTTGCTTTGGGGTTTTTCTAGAACCTTCTTCAAAAAAAAATAATAAAACAAAAAGAAAAGTTAAAATTCTGCCAAACAGCCCTTCGGGCCTCACGCACACACGCGACCGAAGCAGTCGCGAGAGAGAGAGAGACTGAAAGTACGCGAGAGAGGGGGGAGAAGCCGGGGAAGACGACTGGAAAAAGGGAGGGAGGGCCGGCGCCGTCACCGGCGACCACCGTCGCTCGACCTCCAGGACCAACCGACGCCGGAAACGGCGCGAACCAGCGGCGGAAACAGGGC
>JAULLG010409004.1:0-11471 GCA_035668355.1 Sarracenia leucophylla
CAAACAAGAAGAACGCTCCTTCTCAGCTCGAAGACAGGATGCTATTTGATATTCTCGGCAGCCTTCGATCCTCGACCAAAGACTATCAAGAATAGGGGACTACTGATGTGGTGGTAATTTTCACAACTATAAGTCGGGTTGGTAAGAATGCCCAGATTGGGATTCTGGAAGGACACGTCTATATCACTGCCATATTTATTAAGATGGAAGTTATACACTCAAAGAGCCCGAGCCAGAGGCAAAGAGCCCAAGCCCGAGCTAGAGGCAAAGAGCCCGAGCCCGAGCCAGAGGTCGCCCGAGCCCGAGCCAGATGCAAAGAGCCCGAGCTAGAGGTTAGAGGTCCGAGTCAAATATCGATTATTCAGATCGGCACTCCTTAGATCGATGATATCATATCTTCGGAGGCAAGTTACGCAGTAACAGGTGATGATTACGGGGGACACTGACCCGACCGACCTCCAATCGCGGAGCAGCACGTGTAAAGGTTCTGTACACGGTAATAAATGGAATTTAATGGCCTCACCTGCTAGCCTCTGCATATCACGTGAGAGACACAGGTAATCCTAGTTGATCCAAGAGCTCCTAGGCCATCTCATGAAAGGCTCTCATCTGAATGGCCACGTACCGACCGACCTAGCCACGTGTCACTTGATCGGACCAAGTATATAGGCTCTGCTAAGCCTTTGAACCATGTATCCTTCGAACACATATCCAATACGAAAATTCATATACATACACTGTTCACTTTTCTCTCCTCCTGCTCTCTAGATTTCGACACATTTCAGCTTACATTTTCCCTCATACCGACACTGACTTTACCATCGGAGAGGGTACGACGGGACGCGGGCACCCTGTCCTAACTTGTTCGCTACCCGTTTCAGACCCGAAGAACTCCGCAAACGCCCATCGATCGCTGACTTGGAACTCGACGGAATCTTGACGCTATCAATCTTAAAACAGACTCTTATTCTCAAAATTCTTTGTTCGTCCTAGGGAAAAAAAACTGGGAATTTTAACAAAACCAGTCGACTGAATAAAACCATCAGTCGACTGGATGTGCTTTTTAACCGAAAAACGTGGCCTTTTATACAAGATATGAGGTTCTGGAAAATTCAATTTACTAGATTTTCATGTCCTAATTTTTTAATATAAATTCTGTGGCTTGGAAAATTCCGATTACTGGATTTCCATATCCAAAACTGAATCCAAATTCTGGATCAGTAGGATATACAATATAGTTGAGTATTGATGCACAGTGGTGCATGGTGATGATATGTTCAGGCTACTGAAACATCACTCAGTCGACTGGACTCTTAGTACAATCAACTGGACTCTTCCTCAGTTGACTGGAGGAACCATCCAGGCGACTGGACTAGTTCGGCCCCCATCAATCGACTGGAGGGGACGGTCCAGTCGACTGGATTTACTCGGTTGACTGGAGGGGACACCAGTCGACTGGATTGGTAATCAGGAGACTGGTAGTGTGCCTTAAGTCGACTGGATGCATCCAGGCCCTCTCAGTCGACTGGATATGTCCATCAGTCGACTAGGAGCTAACTCAGTCGACTGAAGCATGATCTCAGTCGCCTGAACATGGTTAAAATGTTGAAACTATGACTTTTTATGTACTGGTTTCCAGAATTGAATAATAGTTATTCTAATGGATTTTATCTACTTTTGTGATTTATGATACCTGAAACTAAAGTGAGATAATGGAGATTGGAAATACATGTGGCAACAATGAGACCAATGTTGTGGCGAGAACTTCTGATCCTATGGACTTGACAACTCCTACACGGACAATCTCTATGACACCTACGGTTGTGTCGGGTCACAATGAGAAGCCAGAGAAATTCAATAGGCTAGATTTCAAGCGGTGGTAGCAGAAGATGCTCTTCTACCTGACCACTTTGGGCCTTGCGAGGTTCCTAATAAAGATAGCTCTTGTAGTGGTTGAGAATGAGAGTGACAAGCAGATGTTGCTTGCTACTGAAGCCTGGAGGCATTCAGACTTCCTGTGCAGAAACTACATTTTGAACAGCCAATAAGATGCACTTTATAGCGTGTATTTGGTTCAGAAGACGGCTAAGGAATTGTGGGAGCCCTTGGACAAGAAGTACAATACTGAGAGTGCCTGGACAAAGAAATTTATTGTCAGCCGGTTTCTTGACTTCATAATGACTGACTCCAAGTCTGTTGTGAGTGAGGCACAGGAATTCCAGCTCATTCTCTATGAGATTCATGCAGAAGGAATGGCTTTCCAGAAGCATTTGAGGTGGCAGCTATGATTGAAAAATTGCCCCCAATATGAAAGACGTCAAGAGCTACTTGAAGCACAAGTCCAAGGACATGACCATTGAAGACCTTGCGACGAAGCTCCATATTGAAAAAGATGATCGGAGATCTGATAGAGTGGGAAGCTCTTTTGCCATGAAGGCAAGTGTGATAGAGCATCACCGAATTCTAGTAATAGAAGGAATGGGAAGCAACCTGCCAGAGATTCTGGCAAAAGCATCAAGCCCAAGGACGGTGTGGCCAAGAAACAGAAGTTTCTGGGTATATGCTTTAACTGTTGGGATGGTATACTTAAAAGCCATGCTTTTATGTATTATCCGGGATCCCGAGAATATTAATAAGAATCTATTAAGAGGATATGGATATTCGGTTTCATATTTATTGCATATACGATGTATGCATGCATTGTCCGTATATCTTGTCCTGTATTTGACTCGTCGCATGAAGCGAGGAAGATCGGATCAAAGGTTCTGACAAATATACAAGTGGACTCACAACCGTCATGGACCCGGACTGTCCATTGGTACGGTTGTAGCACATCATTATATTAGCTGATCTTGGCTAGGTCGAAAGGATCGAATCCCGGTCTTGGGATTTGAGTTTCGACCTCGGTGTGTTAGTGCACTTGGAGTGTATTGAGCGAGATTAGTAGAATGATCAATTCTATACTGACTATATGAATTGATCCACATCCTACATTATCAGGTTTTACACGTGCTCTTAATACCAACGTGACTAATCAAATCATGTTCGGATAGTGTTCAATACTTTGAGTCACCAATGGCTGAGATTTCTATGACGAGTTCAATATGACTGGTGAGTTGGGTGCTGATATTATTCGTTCGATGGTTGATAATCAGCTGACGGACACCACGTTCGATATAGGTTGAGGAGTTCCCCCTCATGTGCTTTGCTTATAAGTTTGACGATGCCAAGCTCGGTCGGCGGATCTGTTGATCTGGCATGTCAATAAGTTAAGCGGTGCGGTTACGAGGAAAAGAGGATTTTCGAACCGGGTTGTCAGTAACCTAATTTGATTATTGGGAATCCATATCTTAAACGTGGGGAGACAACCGTGCATTTGATAATCGAAAACTCAAGACATAATTCGAGTTTAGGGCCGGGAGTTCAGTGAGGGCCTTTAGTGGAATAAGTCCTGGCTCATGCAAGAATGGATCTAACTTGACGGTTGAGTTAGGGATATCTGGTATTCTCGTACGGTTAGCCCGAGTCCTGTACTTCCACGAGATCCCTCACGTAGCCCTTTCATACGCACAGGTTTTTGGTAGGCTTCGGTTCTATTTAATTTAATTCGATCGTCCATTTTAATCGTTGGGACGTTCGAGGTATTAAATTAAATATTTATGGGCAAAATTGGCAAAGGGTATTTTAGAGAATACCCTAAGGGTGGCCGGCCATAGGTTGAGAGGGAATATTATTTATTTTGGTAAGTATATATGAGTAATTGCTTGTTAGGGAATTAAATATATACTTAATATACTTTTGGTGTAATTTAAATATGCTAAAAATATAATAAAGTAAATATATATTTCTGCCATTTATTGGTCGGCCCTAGGTGGGTATGGAGGTGTATATTCCATGCTAAATATTAGGGAAGGATTGATATAGTTTCCTAATAATTAGATGGAGGATATATATACATCTTAAGAGAATTAATATGACTGATTAAGTTGCACAAAAAAATAATTCTCTTAACCTAAAAAATACAAGGTGTCGTCTCCCTTTGGGTCTCTCACCCTCTCGTTCTTACCCTCTCGTTCTTGCATCGTTCTTTGCGGGATCGAGGGACTCGAGTGTGTTGAAGCCCAAAGGAATCGGCTCGGATCGGTGTCCACACGCCGGAGTTGATACGTGCGAGGGTTATACGTGAGAAGATCTCGCGGTGGTCTCCCCTACATATTGGAATATTTAGAAATTTTACGACAAAATCTCGGTCGTAAATTTCTACCCTTTTTCTTTATGCATGTTAGTTTCATAGAAAACGCACACCAAAATAGTTTTCCAAACATGCTTCCGCTCCCGGCTCCAACAATGGTATCAGAGCCAATCGCACATCTTTCATGAAACGTTTGTGCTAACCTTTGTTTTGTAGTGATTCTTGTTGTTATGGTTCGGTCGTATGGTTTGTATGAATGGTTTGTTTTTATTTCATTACGTATTAAACCGAAAGTATCCCGACGATTTTTAAATCGAGATTAGGAACTTTTACGCCTCCTACGTGAGGTATTGGTTTAAGGCCATGTAACGATTTAAAGTTCATGTAATTTTTCTTTGATTTATTGATGTAAATCGGACAAGAAAATGGAGGATTGGAACGAAGAAACTTGGCAAAAGGCAGCGGCAAAACGCAGAACAGAAGCAGGTCAGTCTACCGACCTTCCAGCTTCGGTCGACTGAGGCGAGGGTTCGGTCGACCGACCCCTTCTCTCGGTCGACTAAGGCACTGTGTAGAGGCATGCGTGGTGGTGCGTGCACGGGTACGGCGATATGCAGGGCGATGGTGCGGGGGTGCGAGGCATATGCGGCAGACATGCGGCAAGGCTGGTTAGCGACAAGGCAAGAGCCCATTTGGGTTTTTGGAAGCCCGTTTGGGGTTTCTAAAAACCCTAAGTATTCGGACCGGGGCCATAACGACTTTTAATTTTATTTATTTGTCGTTATGTTTTAATTTCTTATATATTTGTGCTTTTATTAATTGCATGGATGTTTTATTTTATTTATTTTTATTTTCCTTTTATGTATGGTTTTAACAAATCCAGGAATATTAGGAAAATTGTTTTTAAATAAAATAAAAATCTAAGTAATTTTTAAAATAAGAAAATAAGTAAGTAATTAAGATTATTTAATTTTTGCGTTAAGAGGAAAAATTAATTATGTTTTTTTAAATATAAAAAAATGGGTAATTAATTTCTTTTCGTAAAATTAAATAAGTTATTTTTGTTTGTTTTAAAATGAAATAAACGTGGAATTTTTTAATTGATTAAAAATCAGATTTATTTTTAATCGGGAATTAAAAATATGTTTAATGTTTTTAAAATAAAAAAAAGAATAAAACCTTCGGTTTTTAAAATATTAAGTGGGAGAAGGATTTAGTCATGGATAAATCCTACGATCTCCATCACACGTTCGTTGGAGATGTGATTTTAACTTGCGTGCCGGCTTCGATTTCGGTCTCCCCATCGGAAGGGTTATAATCACGGTATCTCTGGAACGAATCTCCGAAAGGAGTTAATTTGAAATATAGTGTAAAGTTGGGATTGTACACACCGGGACCGGGACTTTGACACGAGACTTTCAAATTAAGTGTGATGGTTATACACTTAACTCATAGATAAAAGTATCCTCCCCATCGGAGTTACTGCTTTTATTTGCGGAGACCAAAGCTATTGGCTATTTAATCACATAGAATATATCGAAAAATTAAGACCTGTTAGTTCTTTGTTCATTGTTTAGTTAGACATCCACACTATGGGCGGATGGTTTTTTTGTGATAATTTTCTAAGAGAGATTAATAGACTGGCATGTCTGTCTGGACAGAGATTGATTAGTAGACGTCCACACTATCGTGGCCTACTTAACCAACAAGGGTTTTGGGCTACCAATAATTCTTTTAAAATTAAAAGGTTGAGGGACCCTAAATTTTTACAAAATAATTAAAACGTTTTCTCATTGTTTCTCAGGATTTAATATGGGATCAACTAATCCACTTTCGGCGATTCTCAAAGAAAACATATTTTATGGACCTAATTTTATCTTTTGGAAATCAAAATTAGATTACATCTTAACCTTAGAACATTACGGGTTCGTGTTGTATGAACCATACCCACCCACTCCTGATAGTGGATCTTCTAAAAAGGAGGTCTGATACTATCATAAGTGGATGAAAGCTGATTGGATGGCACATTGCTACATCTTCACTTCCATGTCAGTCACTTCCATGTCAGATGCTTTACAAAGCCAGTATCGGTTTATGGCAACTGCAGCTGATATGATTCTTCACCTTACTGACAAGTATGGTGATCTGGATCGGGCAGTCGAGCTAGATGCCAGAAGGGATCAGGGAAATACAAACTTAACTGGAGGTAACGCTTATTCATTAGTTGTTGAGCCATATTTAGTGGTTGTATCTATGGGAACATGGTATGTAGGTACAGGAGCCACTAATGATGTCTGCAATTCATTATAGGGGTTCCAAGTAACCAGACAACTTAGAATTAGGGAGGTTTATCTTTAGATGAGGAATGACTCACAGGTATATGCTACTGCAGTGGGAGACATGGTTCAGGATTTTGGTAGAAATAGGGGTCTAATATTAAAGAACATTTTATATGTACCTCAAATTAGGAGGAACTTAGTTTCGGTTTCCTGTTTGGATATAGATGGATATTTTGTTAACTTTAATATGCATTCGTACAATATTATGAGTGGGAAACAGTTTGTCTATCGGGGTACATTGGATAATGGACTTTATATTTTACATCCGGTTATTTCTATTGACAGTAAGAATGAGGTGAATAATTTACATGCTATACCACTAAAAAGAAAAGGTTCCTTCTTGAACCAAATACTCCTTTGGCACCTTCGTCTAGGTCATATTAATCTAAAAATGATACAGAGACTGGTAGAAGATAGACCTTTGGGTTCATGGGAAGTGGAGGCACTTCCAGTCAGTGAATCCTGCTTAGAGGGTAAAATGACCAAGAGACCGTTTATGGTCAAGGGACTTAGAGCCAAAGAGGTGTTGGAATTGGTTTATTCTGATTTGTGTGGTCCCATGAATATCCAGGAAAGAGGTGGATATGAGTATTTCGTCACTTTTATTGACGATTATTCTAGGTATGGATTTATTTACCTGCTTCATCGCAAGTCTGAGACCTTTGAGAAATTCAAAGTGTTTAAGGCAGAAGTGGAGAAGCAGACATGTAAAAGTATCAAAACCCTACGATCTGATCGTGGTGGGAAATACCTTCTTGGAGAGTTTGGGGACTACTTATCAGAGCAATGATTACATCCCAGTTGTTTGCACTAGGGACAACCCAGCAAAATGGTGTAGCGGAAAGGAGGAATAGGACCCTTAAAGAAATGGTAAGGATCATGATGAGTTATTCGGATTTACCACATTCTTTATGGGGGCATGCATTAGAGACAACGGCTTTTATTCTGAATTTGGTGCCTACTAAGGTGGTTCGCGGTACCCCTATGGAGTTGTGGACTGGGCGTAAGCCAAGTCTCAAACACCCCCGGATATAGGGTTGCCCAGCACATGTGTTGGTGGGAGAAGCAAGTACGGTGGAACCAAAGACAGAAGTCTGTTTCTTTGTAAGATATCCCAGGGGAACCAAAGATGGTTTATTTTATAATCCTAAGAGTCAGCGGATATTTGTTAGCACAAATGCCAGATTGTTGGAAGAGGATTATGTGATAGACCACAAACCCCGGTCGTAGGTAGTTCTGGAGGAGCTTAGGAGTGAGTCTATCGTACAGCCGGTTACCCTACTTGATGTGCAAAATGAGGCACCGCGTATCACGAGTGCACAGGAGGGTTCTCGTCGTAGTGGGAGGATTGTTCGTTAACCCGAGAGGTATATGTTCTTGGGAGAGTCTTCGGATAGGATCCCAGAACAATTAGATACCGAACCCCGGAACTACGCTGAGGCAATTCAAGACAGGGATGAGGAGTTATGGCAAAGGGCTATGGAGTCTGAGATAGGGTCTATGTACTCTAATCAGGTTTAGGAGCTTGTAGAACCATTAGATGGGATAAAACCCATCGGTTGTAAATGGATCTACAAGAGAAAGAGAGGGGTGGACGGGAAGGTTGAAACCTTCAAAGCTAGGCTTGTTGCGAAGAGGTTTACTTAGAGAGAAGGGTTCGATTATGAGGAAACCTATTCACCGATAGCCATGTTTATGTCTATCCGGATTCTCTTATCCATTCCTGTGAATCTCAATTACTTGATTTGGCAGATGTGTAACACCCGACCTAAACCCATAAATAACCTATTACGGAATTATCCAAATACCGGGGACCAAATCTCATGCCGAATATTTGTCCCTTTAAAACACCAATTTAAGAACATATAAGAATACTTTATCATTAAGAAGTTTTAGAAAAATGTTGAAAAATATTCTAACTCTTAAAATTTTTAAAAATTTCGACAGAGTTTTCCTTGTTTTTGGATCTTCCCGAAAATGGGCAATGGCCAAATCTTCACCTGTAAACAATACCTGGATATCAACAATCAAAATAAGCCCTTCAAGGGCATCAACAACAACACTCTTAAGCTATTCTACGCTATATCAAGCCATCATGCGGTATAACTCTAGTACTGATCAATAACTAACTCAAAATATCAATAAATCAAGGGTGGCCCGTTGGCTCTTGCAACCCGAAAGCAAATGAAAACAAAACAAAAACTATCTAAACTGAAATGGAAAGTAAACTACCCATCGGCATCTTACATGCATATAGAAAATGATGAAGGCCTTATGGCCGTACAGTTATCCAGTAATAGAAATGAAACACAATGAATTATACATTCCTCCCACTTAGAATGTAAAATAATAAAACAAATTAACTACTTTAACTTCTTGCATTCTTGTTTGGCTAACAGCTTTAATTCCGTTGTCCCTTTTCTTTGATACCTGAAAAGTAAATGATTAAACACCGGGGCTGAGCCCCAAACTGTAGGATAAAAGACTAATCTAAATCAAGATCATTATATGTGAAGAGATTATGCATGTACATAAATACGTTCAACTTAACTCACAAACTTTCCTTTCTCTTTTACTTTTTCTTTTCCAAATGTTCATTTGCATAATCCGTTTCAACATGCATCTTTTATCTCATTTCCAACATATAATCCTTCTTGCGAAAAGAAAAAAAAAAAAAACTTCTTTTAGATTAACACATCTTTTAATTTTTTTTTTAACACTCGCACTTGTTTATGGCGTTTACATAAGATCCCCCTTTTGACTTTTCTTATAAATGCGTGCGTATTCTTCCCTTATAAAGGCCATTCTTTTCATGTCTTTTATCACATATTAGTTAAGTTCTAATATTAACTCAAGGTTTCATATCAACACATACATCTACTCAATAACTTATGACCATGTGTTCACCTCAATATGCACATATATTGTATAAGTATACAACCAATACACGTTACCAAGTGCACATTCCAAGCTCCGCGCATATTACTCACATATATGTTTTCAACAATATGATATTTCCATGTAGATAAGTAATTATTAACATAACATCAATATATATGAATATTGTATATTTTGTTTTAAACACGTTTCGTTTTATAGTTATCATCATCTACCCAGTGTCATTTGCAACATAGTTCAATTCCGTCACAAATGCACAATAGCACATTCATCCACTCTCCATGTTGGAATCACAATTTCTACCTTCAATTCAAATCTCTAACGATTCTCGAAACACTATATATATAGATATATATATATATATATAACATATTTCCCAAATTTCCATGTCAATTATTCATTTACTTCAACATAGAATCGAAATCAAGTGTTGTTTTCCATCGACCAACACAAGTGCATTGATTCCTCGAATATTAAAATCCCTTAAGTTCATGCCACAACTTATATAACATTAAAATTCCACACGATTTTGGCGATACCGCAAAACTTATTTCAACAGTAAATTTTCCCAACACCTGCCCATTTTTCTTTCTTTCTTCCAAAACCAAGTTCCATTTCTTATTCAATAAATACCTATATCATCGTTCTACTTTACCAATCTCACCCATGAGTTTTAAATATCTATAAAATTCCCTTATTCTAGTATAAATAATTTCCAATTCCCGTTTACATATTTATTATCAAGGTCCCTTGTCTCATTCAAAGTGTCATGCTAGACAAATTTCCATAAACAATTTAACCTTTCATATTGACTTTAAAAATATTCATATACAACTTGCTTTTATTAAATAGTTCAATTTTTCTAGTGATTCTCCACACTTAACGTGTTCACGACATATATTCTTCATCTCACAACTTCAACATATCCACAACACATGAATTTTATCTCCACAACTTCAAAGTATTCATCATATAGGCTTTTTAAATTATGATTTTTGTAAACAAGGTTTCAATTTTACGAAGTTTATCCTCGTTTCTGAAAGCCCCAAAAATCCCATATCCTAGTTCTAGATTCTTAAATCAATTTACAAATTTTCATTTCCATATGATAGAGTTGTTAATGATAGCTTCAAATTTCTTATTCTAACACATAAATTTCTAGGTGTATATACCAAAATTTTCAAAATATGTTCAATTCTCCATATTCAACATCAAGTATTCAATAGCAATGCAATTCCCCAAATGTTTTCAATTATTGTCAACGTTTTATCTATGTTGGGACAAATGAAATTCAACCTTCGGATACTAGTGCTTTATATATATGTCTTGAATTTCAGAAATTTAGAAAATCAACAGTGAACTTTGATACTCCAACCCCAAATTAAACAATTTAAACAATTGTAAATTTAAATTCAAAGGTTTTAATCAAATGCAAACTCATAAACATGAAATTGATAAAAATAAGTCTCGAATCCTACCTCAATCCGATGGAAAGCAAGAAAATCGAGCCGATTGAAGCCGAAATTGAAGAAATTTGCTCTGTCGGTAACGGCGGGTTCAGTACTTCCCTTCCCGTTTATGTTTCCTCTTCTTATCCCCTTTGTCGGTGGCGAGAGGCACCGATGATGGCACGATAGAGGTCGACGGTGATGGCGCCAGGATCCTTCCCCTTCTCCTCTTCTTCTTCCTTTGGCTCCATTGCCGAACTGGTTCGGTGCTTTCCTGTTTCGTCTCCGACGAGGCTCTCTCTCTCTCTCTCTCTCTCTCTCTCTCTCTCTCTCTCTCTCTCTCTCTCTCTCTCTCTTGTTTCCTCCTTCATCTCTGGAGACCAGAAACGCCGGAGATGGCGATGCCGGCGCCGGACCCCCCTCTCCTTCTTCTCCCCTCTCTCCCTTGCGCTATGGTCGCGACTAGGTTTTGGCTTCTCTCCGAAGCATCTCGAAGTTGCGCAACTTGCGCGAGCTCTGTTTTCTCCTTATTTATTTATTTATTATTATTATTATTTTGTATCTAGAATCTTCTACCCCCATAACCGAAATTAA
>JAULLG010410103.1:0-11467 GCA_035668355.1 Sarracenia leucophylla
ACGACTCTCATTGCCATGGACAGAAAAAGGTTGACATCTTTAACCGCGCGCGAAGAGCGCACGTGCGCATTATAACGCCTGTTGCGCGATGGAAAAGCGATCAAGTGCTGATGTGTTTTTCCATTTAAACACTTCATACCGACGTTAGGTCGTTTAAGAGATCTCTCCCTGCCTCTTGCCTATTCCTAAAGTAGCTTCAGCTTCTCTCTAGGCTTCCTCAAGCCTTAGGCATTTGATTCCACATCAATGCCTCGTGATCCATCACAAAAATAAGGCAATACATCTTCCCCTTTCTCTTAAGGTTGTATGTATCTTTATCTACGTCTTGTATAGATTTCCTTAGGTCTCACGTGATGTATCTAGCATAGCTATCACATGTCGTTACTTTCACTAGCCTTGCATTCATCGCATATTGTTTGAGGAAACCATGTGTTGCTACCGTAGGTTTTGAGACTTCTGCTAGTTTCACCATCCTAGTTTCGGTTTTGTTGTCATGTAGTAACTTGAGGCCATATGACTTGTGATAGTCTCACACTCTTTCCTCTAGACTAGGTAGTTCCGGAGAAACCACCGATGTTAACACCCTTATGTGTGTCGTAGTTCGTACCTTTCCAAGGATTGGTAACTAGACCACACCAGAAGTATAACCATAAATGTCCTTATCCTCACCGTCATTAGGAGTCTATCTGTGGTTATCATATTTCTTGTCATCATTCCCACTGCACTGTGCTTATACGAACACCTAGCAGAGAAAACTCGAAGCCCGCATTGATAGGGAGATCGAGGATTAGTTCCTGTGGACCACATGCTACACACGAGCTCCATTTGGAATGAGTACGATGATACTCATAGAATATTTGAGGGGGAGTTGCGTGACTATGGGCTCAAACAAGGGCTCAGGGTTGAGCTTTCAAGTTAGAGGATGGGTTCGCCATCTATGTTACAGGTTTAATTCCTAGTCTGTCTGTCGGTAAACCTTTTGATTTATAGTGCACAGTTTCCACCGTGTGTCAGTTCCGTGGTTTTCATCCCTTGCAGCTTCCCTAGGGTTTCCACATATATCGTGTTTTCTCTATAGTTGTTGGATGATTATAGCTTTTTACAATTTTATGTTGTTAATTTTATTAACCTTAACTTGCGATCATGTTAGGTTAGAAAATTAATAATTAAAATTAATTTTTAATTTATCAACTTCTAACATATTCACCCTCATTTAGGTTAGTTTTATCGGTTGGCTGCTATTTTCAGACATGTTAAGACTGTTGAATGTGGTTGTGGTTGTGATGGCTTCACGGAATTTAAAAAAGGGGATCCACTTTTTCGGTCGTGAACCGTAAGTTGGGGATGAGTTGTTATGGATCTACGAGGAGCCCATCCCCTCGGCCTTAGTCCGTGAATTGGAAATGACTTCGAGAAGATCAAAAAGGGGGACCCACTCCTTCGGTTACGGAACGTAAGTTAGGAATTACTTAGCGGAAGTCAAGTAGATTATGTGTGGTTACCATCGAGTTAGTAATCACTTTGTTGATTGGGGTAAGGTAAGTGTGAAAATTTAATATTTTTCAAAAATGATTATGCATACAAAATTTTGGTATGACAAACAAAGGTTTATTCAAACTATATGTTTAGCATTACTTATTGCATAATCACCCTCACATAGTATGTAGACTTATTTGATTATCATATTTCCTACGAGCCTCGGCTCATATGTTATTTTAAAACAACATTTCAGGTGATCACGACAAAGGAATAGTTGAAGGTTAGATGAATTTAAGTGGTGTTCCCAAGTCTTTTTGACGTGGGATTTGAAGGATATTGCTCTTAGATTATTTAGTTTCTTCTTATGTTTATTGACTCTCTTTCCCATCCATGTTGGGATAATGTATTATATTCCCATATTCGGTTTTGTATTATTGGAAGAAATGTAAGGTCATAAAGCCAAACTCATTGGTTGCATGTATGTGGTAAGACTTTGGGTTTGATTATGGGAACACTTAATTGATCTTACAAACTCTTATAGTTGTAAGTTATTTAACTTCTAAGTTCATGATGAATGTTTTAAAGATAGATGATTATGCTTTTCATTCCCTTGTTGGATGATAGATTGGCAATGTATTCCTTGGATGACAATTGATATAATATTGGGTAGTTGTATGGTTGCACATGGACTTGTACTTGTTGGGATTCCAACATATCATTTTTACATTAATCTTTAAAAACCAAAATGTTAATGATCGGTTTATCTTTTAAGTGTTAAACTTGAGTATTTCAACTTGGTAAGCTCCATTAATGACCTGAACTATCTTAATTGTGTTTTATCATGGATTTGAATACATTAAAATAGATTTTTATGTTAAAAACAACTTGTAGGATCTAGCATAAAAATGTTGATTCTGCATGGTCCGCTTAAGCGTTGGTGGGACTGCTTGAGCAGTCTCTATTTTCTATAGCTCCCACTTTTTGTTACATAATAACTTGATTTTCGAGAAACGTTTTCGGGTATGTTTTGGGTGTTAAAGTAGTGGGTTTTTAATTTGTTTACTTCCAAAAGCAAACTTCTAAAACTACAGTTTTAAGTTAGTAAAAATTGATGTTTTCTTAAACGGATATGAATTAAGATAATCTTGATTTGTTTCCCGGCATAGAGGTGATCCGGTCCTATGTCCAGTTTATATGGTTCTATTGTTTAATAGTAAATCATTTAAGGTCAGGACGTGACAGGATTTTGTTCCATTTTAAAGAGAGGTACTGTTCGAGGCTTTGGCTTAAGTTGTACGAATTAATCATATCCCTTCCTTGACAAGGAAAAAGGACTCATTATTTGTTGTATCTGGCACGTGATGATATAGAAAGAGCTTAATCTATCAATGAACAAAGGCTTCTTATTTTTAAATAATTAGTATAAGAAAGTCAAGTAATCTTAGGAGTGTAACGTCCTAGTCTTGGTTGAATATAATAAAGCTTACCAAACCAATTAGATACAATACTTTCTTCGTGAAAACTTCCAATGTATGTTTCACTTTAAAGCATGCTTTGATATTAAGAAAATATATCTTGAAAAGACTGATTTTTGTTCGTGAAAAGTCTTAGAAAATGGGGCAAGAATGTGGGACAAAACATATTAAAAACTGGAAATTTGTGTAAACTGCCCAGCAGGGGGCCGCTCGAGCGGTGGGCTGGCCGAGGGTCACCTGTTGTGCAGAAAATGCATCTCATATTCTTGCTATCAAGAGTGCCAAAAGAGGCAAGAGTTTTCCCTGCAAAAACTTGAATAAATAATTATCCAAATACATGAGAATTTCTTGTTTTACAATCTTGAAAGATAGAAAACTAATAAGGGCCAACCGCAAGCTAATCTACAACGAGAAATAATGAAGTTAGCATAAGTTTCATAGGTTTCCAAAGTCCATCAAGAAGCAAGGAAAACCAGAAAGAATGAAGAAGGTGAGGGTGATACTACCCAATGTACAACTAAAGCGGTCAAGTTCCTCACCACATACAAAACATGATAGAAGAGAGGTACAAGCTTCCCATAAGATACAAGATACCATGAAGCTCGACAAAAATAATCAAAATATAAAAAGGAAAGCTTTGCCACTACTTGCACTAGAGTGTGCATCCAACCCAAAACGTGAAGATCATACACAAAAGGTGGGAATCATATCCGGATGCTCAACCATTCATCTTACTTTTGCCGGTATCTCCTGCAAAAATTAGTTTTAAAATAATATGAGCTAATGCTCGTAGGATGCCTCATAATCCAAGAATACATGATCTGTATAAGAAGTTGGATATGCAAACCCGAAGATACAAGTGGCTTCCCATCTCTCACAAATCACCTCTCGTAAAAGGAGAGGGTTTTTATATTGCATATCCGGTTTCTTTGTAAATAAGAGAAAAGTTGGTAGAAGAGCATTTGTTTTCCAAAAGTTAATATGCCATGCATAAATGAATTATGCCAATGCTTACGCAAGAGATAAGTATCCATAGTCACAATACTCGTGCATCATAAGAAAAACACGCTATGTCTCATACCATAGCGTGTAGTCCTTACGTCTACACATGCACACACACCCGTATCATAAAATAAACAAGTTATGTCCCATACCATAACTCCTAGATTTTACATTACATACTCACACAACTAAATCTGGACCTAGGAGTAACGGACTAGTCTAACCCAGGTTGTGTCGATCCCACGGAACGCATCAACGTGGATCGGGAGGCCTTGGCCATCTACTAACGCACAACCCCTACGGAACACATCAACGTGGACCGACCTCATGGAACACATCAACGCTAATCAAAAGGCTTAGGCAAAACTCCCACTCCGCATAAGTCCACAACTAGACACCAACGTATCCACCATATACATCAACCAGGTACACTAAAGATACACCAAACATCACATGTATCTAGGCCACAAAGCCTCAAACCCAAAGGGTCTCTCACAACACAACACGTGGATACCAAAGCTATATATATCACAACGGATTTTCTTAACATACGAATAAAACAACTCTAGTCGTAGCAACACATAGGTGATAAGAATCGTAGCAAGCTTTTACACTATAATGAGGTACACACAAACCCAAGACTTATATGCTAAAACCAATATCACAAATGTGGAACATCACCTAAATAAAGGCCACTATGGTCTAGGCCAAACGATTTACCATCCATAGGAAGAAAACTTGCAACACCAAAACCAACCAAGGTTCTAAATGCTACAATCTCGTAAGTCTCAACACAAAGCTAGCAAGAGAGTTTTACTACTAAAATCCACATCCTTCAACCATTACCACTTAGGGATAGATAATCCAACTAAATAACACCTTAGTTCTAGCCAAGGTCTTTGCTATTCTTGTAAGGTAGACTTAAAATTTTAAGGACTAATCTAGGTTCTAAGACCACAACATCATCAATTAGAAAAGCACTTGGCCTAAGCCAAACTTCTTGCCAACCATGGAAAGAGGACTTACCACTTCAAAACCAACCAAAATTCTAACTAATACAACCTCAAAAATCCTCAATACATACCCAAAAAGGGGAAACTTTACCATCAAAAATTCATATCCATTCACTTTGAATTCCCAAAAAAAAGTATAAGCTTTTACCATAAACTTAGGCTACAAAGGGATCCAAGCAATCTCAAAAATTAAAATAAACTAGAGTCACCAAACCAACAAAGTGTCATCCATAAATTTATGCCCCAAGACAATCTTCTATACATAAAACCAAGCTTTCTAGGCTTAGATTATCAAACCTACATGGTTACAATAACTAAACCCCAAATCTACTTCCAAACCCCAAGCACCAAGGCTCCCTACAACAAGTAAGCCACAAGAGCCAAGGAAATATCAAAAACATAACACAAATCTTGTGATTTAAAGTGCAATTTTCGGATTCAAGGGTAGGGGATTTACATACATAGTGAAATTTTTCAAAGATAACAAATTTCATGCATAACGGAAGCTACAACTCATACAAGTGTCAAACTTCCAAGATTAGTAGGAATCCTACCTCAAGGAGCCAAGAAAACCAAGCAAACTTCACCTTGGAGCTTCCTCTCAAAACCCTAGTTCCTAAACATGAAGAAAAAGGGAAAAATCCATGAGAAGAGAGAAGAAAAATGGAATTTCTAGGGTTTAGATTGAAGATACATATCAATTTGTGTCTTGGATGCTCCAAAACTCCTCCAAAATCACCAAAAACCAGAGTCCCCCGAGCCCTAGACGAGTTTAGAGAGAGAGGAGAAAGTTGGAAATGAAAAGAATGAGCCTCGGGTAAAAATTTATAACTCAGTCCCCGCATGACCGCTCGAGCGAGGGTCATGACCGCTCGAGCGGTCCCCTCTGTCCAGCAAAATTGAAAATTGAAAAAAAAGAATATCGAGCCCCGTTTTCGACCCGAACGTCCGTACCTTGTACTAAACATCTTGAAATAATATTCCAAAGGTTTTCTAACCACCGATAATATCGTGGGACCTCGAATTACAATACGAAATTAATTCAATTAAAACTTTTCAACAGACACTTTAGTTTTGAAATTCATTTTAATTTTATTAGTAAAATATTTTTAATTCGTTTGGTCCATGATATTACAATTTATCTTGAAGGGGATGAGAAGAGAGGTAAGGAAATAGTCGTGGTAAGAAGATTGCTTATGCACGTGGAGGCTAGATGTTATTGTTATTTTCTTTGCATAACCCATTATATTCATGCATGTCATATTTCTTCAAGTTTCCTATGAGCATTCGCTCACGTTGTTGTTTTGTTATTGTATGAAATAACCCAGGTGATCCAGGTAAAGTCATAGCTGAAGAGTAGACCGGACTCGAGATATTTTCCATCACCACCGATGCGGGACTTTGGTGATATTTTATTTCATTTGAATAATTCGTAGGTAGCTTGAAGAATAAAATTTTGGTTAGTTGATAGGTTTTCATTAACTTTTCTTTGTTAGAACAATAAGGTTGTATGACCTTAAGGCCTCCTCTAAGTTATCTTTTCATTTATGCATGCATTGGTAAGGACTTTGTGGGTAGTTGGAAGCGGTTCTTTGATTGGTAATAAAATGAGTATTTTATTTCCAAGTTATATCTAAATGTTCATACTTCTACCTAATTTATCTGTGTTAAAATGAAGGAAATCTCACATGTGGATTGGAAGTTAAATTAATCTTTGTGGAGTCGTTGTTTTACTTTTCTCCTATTTTAAATGAACTTGCGTTTCACTTAAACTTTGGTGAATTGTAGTGTAAAGAAGTTGGATAGTGTAATTAAAATTAAAGAACAATTCCTTTATTCTGATTTAGTGGCTGATTATTGAGGTTAGTAGTGATTTTAGAGGAGTTGGGAAGTGAAGCAGTAGCCGTAGTATCTGTTGTAGGAACCCAATTTCTGATAAAACTACTCGAGTGGTAGGATGTTTGCTCAAGTGGTGTTCGTGTAGCTGGGCAGCGAAGAAGAGTTGTTTTAAAAATTCAAATTTTGTTTTAAACATTGGACTTCACTCATGCCCTTTTGGGGTATTTTTCCTAATATAACATTTATTCAAATGGTAGTTTTCAAATCTAATGGATTAGTTTAAGAATGAAGGTTTTATTTTCTTTTTATGAAGAAAACTTTTAGCCAAATGGTTAGATTTTTTTTAAGAAAGTTAGAAGATGGGACTTTTAATTAATTAAAACATATTTTAATTAATTTTACGAAGGTCAGGGTGTGACAGCTTGGTATCAGAGCATTGTTTGAACACTTGGAACCGTGGGAAGGGATGTGGTGAGTTGTGAGGGTTGCCTTGCATGATTGCATTCTCATTTTGTGGGTGCTTGCACATATGATTGTGATATGAATTATATGCACAAGTGTTTGGCTATGTGGGTATGGAGGTAAGGTTCTAAGGATCATATTTCTTGCTTCAACGTTCGGGTTACGGGTTTGGGGTTCCATTTAGAAGGGCGCCTAGCTAACACCTATTATACTTGGAAATCTAGACGAGTGGATTGGATTGCGATACAATTCCAAAGAATCTCTTTAGTATGTGATGATGTTGTGTCGTGTTAGTATTACGGATCATTATTGTTTAGAAGTCCTTGTCAAGAACTGTAGTTAACTTATTCAGGAAGATGAGGTATGTTGAGAATTTTTGTTTAACCTGTGGTTCCTTCTATCCCTGGTTGTAGTTATTTGATGGCACAAACACGAGAGACATGTTACGGAGAAAGTTGCCCTAGGAGTGAGGTCCCTGAGACCCAGAACACGACACGATAAAACCCTGAGGTCTAGCAGATAGACCCACAGGCTCCCATGGTACAGGACACAGCACAAAAGATGCCCATAACTGGTGTATGCGCTTCCCCAGAAGTGCTTGAAGCAATCAAGCTGTTGTCAGCATCCTTGGGAAGGAATATGTGGGCACCAAAGGCTGCACCGGTCCCGGTACCAGTACCTGTGCTAGCACCAGCACCTGATCCGAGGGCAACAGAAGCAACACGGGATTCTCTAAGGATGAATCACCCGATGTTCAGTGGTGATCCAAATCCAAAGGCAGCCATTGCGTGGTTGAGGAGGACTAACAAGATCTTTGACACCCTCGACATTGTAGATAGTGAATTGAAGGTAAGGGTGGCTACATATCAGTTGTATGATGTTACGGAGGAGTGGTGGGAATTCACAAAAACCACTATATCTAGTACGTGGGAAGCTTTTTCGGAGGCCTTTTTGGAGAAGTATTTCTAACATCAACGAAGAACGGATATCGCGAACAGTTCATGACCCTCACTTAGGGTACCTTGTCAGTAATCCAGTACGTGGCCACGTTCGCCAGTTTGTTGGCATACGCTCCAAAGATGGTCTCCACTGAAGAGTTGAAGACTAGACAATTTGAGAGGGGCTTGTTGTAATAACCTAATTAGTTTTATTTAATAATTTAATTTAAATTAAAGGGGTTTAAGATAACTTATTTCATCGCCATATATTTTTGCAAAAATTAAAAAAAAATTAAGAGAAAAACTTTTTTTTGTATATATTTATTTATCTAGAATCTTCTATAAGCAAAAATAAAAAAAAAAGGAATAAAGCTTGCCAAACATGTGCAAGCTGCGCAATTCGCGCACACAGAAAACAGAGAGAGACAGGGAGATCGCGAGAGAGAGAGATTGGGGAAGAGAGGGAGGAAGACAGAGGGGCCGCCGGCCATCATCACTGGCGCCGACCACCTCTGAACCACCGCTTTCCACCGGCAACACTGGAAGAATTTGGAAAATAGAGATAGAACCGGAGTAGAGAAATAGAGGAGTGACGCGTAATTTCGCGAGCTTCGCTTGTGGTTTTTCAGCACAAATTGGTTTGATTTCTTCGATCTTCTTCAACAAAGGTAGGTTTCTAGGCTTTCAAAACCTCTATACTGATATAGATTGTATTTTAATCAATGATTTGATAATGAACCGCAAAGGGTTGACGCCGATGTCGTTCGTGAGCCCTAGCCCTGTTATGAGTTTGGATCTTTGCAATTGCTTATTAAATGATGAAATTGGACATTGATATGCTGATTTTAGCTTGCTAGAACCATGTGTGTGCGACTGATTTTGGGTTTGACGAACTAGTTATTCAGATTTGGGTTTTTTGATACAGATTTTGGGGTTTTTAACCCAAATGAGATTAATTTGTGAAATTGATGGCAATTATGGGTAATTGGTACATCAATTGACCTAAGATTTAAATTTGATAATTTTCGGAACAAGAGTGATTAACCTTTGTTAATGAATCGGTAAGTTGGAAATCGGCTTGTGCATTGAACCCTTAGAAAATTGAAATCAAATGAACTAAATTATGATTTGACGAGATTGATCGAGTTAAGAATAAATACGTAGTTCCATAACGTACACTTGTGATTTTGCCGAGATAACTGACAATTGGCGGGTAACTTAGGTTTGCCTTTACTTTAACAAATCATTTGAATCATCCACATGCTAGTGCCTCCGTAGTTTGACATCATTTGGATGAATTGAAATGATTGTAGTTGATATTCATCTATTCGTTGATTATGATATCCCTTTGGTTGATATCATTATGTTGGTTATTATACTTAGGCTTCCTTATGAAAGCCTATATTGCCTACGATTGGATTATGTGTAGTATTAGATATCAATTATAGTTTTTGGTGATCCTTAGGCTCTCTTTTAATTGCCTTAGCTTTGGTATTTGGGATATACTATTGGATGGCCTATTTTATCCTTGCACATTAGTGATTGTGGATACATGTGAGTTGATCATTGCAATCTTTTGATGCACATTGTCCGTAACTTTGTGCTTTATTTGGTGGATGTTTGTACTGTTGACGCTGTGACTGGAAGGGACTAGGGGGTTGAGTCTAAGGCTTCAAACTTACGTTGACATGGTCCGTGAAGTTGGTCGACAATGGAGGTTCCGTGGGGGTTGTACAACCAAGATTAGACTTGTCATCTACTCTAGGGTCCAGTCCATGGGTGTGTGCGTATGTAGGCGTAAGGTTTATGAGCTATGGTTTAGGACATAACTTGTCTACATTACGATACATGGTGGTGTTGTGTGCGTATGTACGCGTATCATTTACAAGCTATGGTATGGGACATAGCTTGTTTACTTTACGATACATGGTGTGTGGTTTAGATTATGTGTGCATTCTACATTTGAACATGAGCATATTATCACTTATGAGATGTAGATGCATATATTTCATCTTTTCGGCTTACTTTACAGCTTTGAAATGTAGCACCGTGTATCATTCTTCATATAGATGAGAGCATGTCATTGCTTATTTTTCATGCGACACATTTGACGCACAATGACTATCCTATTACGTATATAATTAAATCTACCTTCACCTAGCAACTTATACCTGTTAGCGTATAAAGTGTAATTACTAACTATCTTGAAGTTGTGAGTTAAGCTTAATGGGAAAGAAAACCTCGTTTTTCAACTGATGCTCTTTTATTCAAGACTTTCGTGATAAAATGAGATTTTCTACCAAAAATTCGGTTGTGCAGGCATGGTTTTGGACAACAAAAATGATTATGGTTTTATCTCTAAAACCTTTTACTTATACTGCTGCATAATCAATATTGTATATCGTTTTGCGATTTATTTTGTTTATTATCCTACAACCGTGGCTTACCCACCCCAACATTTTTCAGGTTAAGGAAAAGGAGACATTGGACGATTGGAGCAATGATGGGAAAAGCAGGAGTTTATACATTTACATTGTTTATGCACTTGCTTAATTTTAGTTTCGGATGAATGTATAATTAATTGTATTTCATTTTGTTGCTGGATGAATGTACGGCCATAAGGCCATTTATCATTTTGTTGCTTGCATGTGAGATATCGTTGGGCAGGTTTACTTTCTTTATGGTCTAGTTAGTTCATGTTATAGTTTGTTGCGGGTTGCAAGTGCCTAAAGGCCACCCTATCATATTGAGATTAACATTACTTGTGGGTTAGTATTATAGTTATGCCGGAGATCAGCTTGTTGTAGCTTAGAATAGCCTAGATTTGCCGCGTATGCGGATTGCTGATATTCAGATTGTCCAGGAACCTTTTTATAGATTATTACCCATTGCGGGTTAGTCCAAAAACAGGAAAAACTCTGCCAAAATTTTCTAAAAAGAGTTAGAATATATTTCATGTTTTTCTTAAGATTTCTTAACAAGAAAAATGTTCATATTTTTCTTAAATTGGTGTCTTAAGGAAGTAAACATTCGTCATAAGACTCGGTTATTGGTTATTCCTTATTAGATTCTTTATTGATTTAGGTCAGGACGTTATATGTGGTATAAGAGCTCTAGGTTAGAATACATTTGGACCGTGGAAAGGGTCGTGTGTTATGTCGAGAGGGTTGACTTGAATGTTACATTCATGATATGAATGTGTTTGTATGCTCATCTAGTGATGAGAACTGACTTGCACATGCTATGTGGTTATGTGATT